>JAVJIF010004061.1:0-256176 GCA_038442645.1 Agave tequilana
GCTAGGTGATCTAGACCTTCCTAAACTTCACTGAAGGAAGCGTTCAAGTGAAGTATTTGACGTGGATTGAAATTATGTCTTGTTCTGACCTTATTCTAAATCCCTATGGTTGATGACACATGGTTGTAGGCTACTATTACTTCACCTGATTACCATGTAACAAAACCCAAGACTCCTAATTTTTTTTTGGGTTGGGGTGGGGGTGTGGGGGGTGGGGATTTGTCAAGTGTTTACATACATGATAAAAATATTCAACGGGAAAGCATTATTCTCGAATCTCAGGTGATTCACTCGTTTGAGTAGCTAGGTGATCTAGACCTTCCTAAACTTCACTGAAGGAAGTGTTCGAGTGAAGTATTTGACGTGTGGATTGAAATTATGTCTTGTTCTGACCTTATTCTTAAATCCCTATGGTTGATGACACATGGTTGTAGGCTACTATTACTTCACCTGATTACCATGTAACAAAACCCAAGACTCATTATTATTATTATTATTATTTTTGGGTTTGGGTGGGGGTGGGGGTGGGGGTGGGGGTGGGGATTTGTCAAGATTGTTCTTCTTTGATCATTTTCTTGGCACTATCATCTCATATTTAAGACTGATGTTATTTTTTCTATTTGAATTTTGTCTCTGATATGGCATAGTAAAATATAACGGTCTTGTAACTCTTGGTCTGAATCTTGTGTTGCTTTGCAGGAATTTGAGGGAACTAGATTTACAGGAGAATGAGGTTGAGGATAACTGCTGTCACTGGCTAAGCCACTTCCCTGAATCATTCACCTCTCTAGTATCTCTCAACATTGCATGCCTCGAAGGCGAGGTGAATGTGTCTGTCCTTGAGAGACTAGTGAGCAGAAGCCCCAACCTTCGGACTCTAAGGCTCAATCATGCTGTGCCTCTTGACCGGCTTGCCAACCTTCTCTGCAGGGCCCCACAACTGGTCGACTTGGTACAGGCAGGTTTGCAGCAGATCCACGGTCAGAACTTTATGCTAAGCTTCATTCTGCTTTTTCCGGATGCAAGAGTTTGAGGAGTCTATCGGGGATATGGGAAGCAGTTCCTTCATACCTACCGACAATCTATTTTGTTTGTGCTGGTCTCACATCACTGAATTTGAGTTATGCTACATTGCAAAACCCCGAAATCATAAAGCTAGTCAGTCAGTGCAGAATCTACAGCGACTATGGGTAAATATTTCCTTCATTGTTATATTACGAAATGCTTCTTATTTTTTAATTCCTTGTATTTGGTAGTATCGTCTTGTTAAGTCTACCGTGTTCATTTCACTATGATAGATCAAGACATGATGAGTTAAGTATAAGATTGTTTCTTCTTTCCATTTTCTGCCTCTTTGGTTATAGGCATGCCAATACGCTTGAATACATTCTTCTTGTTTTTGGATAGTTATGGGTTTGATCGGAATCAATAATTATGGTAGAGCTCAGATGTAGAATCTAGAGTTCAGATTGCACTTAAACAGAAAAACAAGGTTGCAAGACGTTGCTCAATCATTATCTGTTTGTTTTGGCCTGGAGCATAGATTTAATGTTTCTCCAGGACTGTAGTTGCAGGTTTAACTGAGGTTAAGTGGGGTTTTAAATGTGCAAGAGAGTGAACTTAGACTAGTTTAATTACTTAAGCCAAATTTTCATAACCTGGTGTGATCCTTTTTAGCTTGATCCAGCTTGATAAGATCCTTTATACATATATAGAATATGGTACCCTTTCTATGGCTTAATGTTGTCTCCATTTTCGACCATAACTATAATTAGGTTAGTTGGACAGAACCATTATACTGTAGACTTGATGACTGAAATTAAATATAATAGCATACTCCTTTTCTTGATCAGGCTTAATAAAATCCTTTGTGCATTAAGGAAACACAGTACCTCTATAGTTAGTGTTGTTTTCACTTCTAACTACTGTTGAGATAGAGCTACTAGATCGAAGACACGATGACTGAAATTAAATAATAAGTATATATCTGCATGCTTTCTCCTTTTATTCTTAATTATCAAATGCAGCTATTTTCCCCAGATTGTTCTGTCTGTTTGATATAGACTGGGAATTTGAGCATGTACTTTTGTGAGGCATGATCACCATGTTGCATCTTTTGTAAGGGCATGCTCATTATGTTTGATACAGTGAGTTGGACCATAGCTAGATAATTTTTTTTGTCTTCAGCGGCTGTTCTTTATCGCGGTTTTACAAAGTAGGAATATATTTGGATTGAGTTGTTTGTAGATAGATGAAAGCTTGTGTAAGTGGGTTCTGTCTGTTATAGATTGAGTGCAGCTTAGGGTCTGTTTGGTTGTCGTAACTGGCCGTAATTCGTAGTTGTAATTGGTAAAATCTTTTACAATTGTAAATGAGTTACATGTATGTAAATTTTACGGTGTTTGGTTGGTAATATAAAATTGTAAAGTGGGAAAGTGTATTGTACTTTACGGTGTTTGGTTGTCGTAATGTATAAGTCGTAAGTGAAAAAGTTGACCACAAATTAACTATTTGGTGATTTTAAAAGTTTTAATACTGCAAATAAATATTAAAAAAGTTAAATATTAAAATTTTTAATATTAATATAAAAAATATTACAAATTTGTATGACCATAAAATTAACTGTAACTGGGCTGTAAGTGAGTGGTAACTGGGTTGCAATTGAGTGTTAGTTGAGTTACGTAAGTCTTTTACGAATTACGGTCTAAACAAACGCCGTAGTTGTAACTGGGTAGTAAGTCATTTACGAATTACGGAGTTTTACGCAAAACAAACGGCCCCTTAGTGTAGTTCCTGAGCTTGCAGTGGTGCAGTTGAGTCAAACCTGAATCAGATTTAGCTTGATCATGTTAAGGTCAGATGATTTTCAAATAGAATTAGAATATGTGATATGCTGTATTGTTGTATTCATTAATTTACTCTTATCGCTACAATTGTTGGAGAACTTTTCTCCCCATTAAGAGAGAGGGAATTTTATGTTGTATACTGAACTGCTATCAAAAGGGAAGGAGCATCAGAAGGGATTAACATATGAAAAGCTACACATATAGCCATACTTCGGGGGCTTGAAATATGGTCAGATCAAGCTCAGGACTCTCTCTCTCTCTCTCTCTCTCTCTCTCTCTCTCTCTCTCTCTCTCTCTCTCTGCGCGCATGGGTGGGTGGGTGTTGTGGTGTTCTCGTCTGTGTGCGCGCCCGCGTGCGTGTTTGGGTGTGTTTTGTCGCGTGGGGGGTTATGTATAACACTGGTATTAGTTTCGACTTTTTCTACTATGATTTTTATTAAGAGAAGAGAGAACCATTATATTTAAGATGAAAAGGTTTTACCATCTCTCGGGTGACACAGACAGATGTCATTTAGGGAAATGGACACTTGTGTCTGTCAGCTGCCGGAGTGTCTCAAAGTTTGTGCGTCTGTACATAACTTGATGACATCAGATGTTCCTGCTCATGCACACATATCTATGTGTTTACTTGTGTGTAGTTATTAATGATGTTACATATTCTTCAATTATTCATGCTCATAACATCTCTGTGGTTGACGCAAATAAGGAAGCGAAGATGCCAGCTAGATCTCGTTTAGCACCAACAAACCCTGAAGAATGCCGTCAGGTAGGGATAATACTCGAATCTAAAAGAAAAGAAATTTAAATCCACGAGCAAAAGAAATTGAATCCATGAGCAATTTAAGAGAAAAAACTCAGTTGATTTTATCAAAAATTGTGTACAAAATAAAAAATACAATGGCTTTTAAATAAGCTTGAATAGTAGTAGTCTAATCTAACTAGGAAACTAAAAAAAAAACAATTAGAAATCCAAATGGGCCCAAAAATGAAATCCTAGACAAAATCAAATAGCAGGTAGGTGACAGTATTAGTCCTAGCACTAGTCGACTAGTAAGAAGTCCAAAAAACTTTCCTACTCTTTGTTGCACAAAACTAGTTGACTACTGAGACATGGTTAATTGACTAATTAACTCTAGTCGACTGGTTAATCGACTACTGAAAGAGGGTTAGTCGACTATGCTGAATATGAAACTTTCTATTGGGCGGATTAGTTGACTAATCTGAAGGATCAGTCGACTAGCCTGGCTTTTCCTACTGTCTTAGTTTGATCTGACTTGATCTATCGACCATTGGATGTTGGGTGCGTGGCTTCCTACATTAATCCCTCTCTCTTCAAAAAAAACCCATCCTCGAGTTCTAGCTAATAGAACCATGAACATATTTATCTTTAGCAAACTTAGCTTGAGGAAAAATTTGATCCTAAAATCTTGATTCGCCTCGATTTCACATAAAGATAAGTTTAGACGCCTTTACTTTTGTAGACTTTTAAATAGGTGGAATTGGCCTCATGATAGCTTTTTTGCCCTTTCAAGTAAACACACACATTCTCTTTACCTTTGTGGGTAGCGTCAACATCATGTTAATATGGCCTCCAAAAAAAATATAACATTTGTCCATATCATCACAAGCAACAGAATCTTTGATAGAATTCACCAATGAAAATAAGAACATGACAAATTTGTTATCTTAATAGAGGGGCTCTTCTTGATCCGACCAGTGGTGTAAGGATAATGATGTTGCTTTGTTTCTAGCTTCAAATGATCTACAAGTGCTCTAGACACGGTTTTCTCGCAGCTTGCATTGTTAATGAGGAGGTTGCATAAACCTTGTTCTTGACCGAACACCTTGAATAAAAGATTTGAAGTCGTGTGGTGACAGAAAACTTCTGATTGCAGAGCAATTTCTGAACAACACAAGCTACATGATCTTCCTGTTCTTTGGCAAAGTCAGAATCACTTGCTTCCTCTATCACGACTCCATCTCCATAATCCACGATGTTGACTTGCTTCCTTTAGAGCATTCATTAGACCTATGTCCAGGCTCCACACTTATAACACTTGCTAATGTCAGGCTTGGCGCATGTATGGATTCTCCATGCTCTTTGTCGTTGCGGTGGTCGGTGCTGACAGGGGCTTTATCATCTGTTGGGCTGGCGGTTGGTTAACTGTCATGGGATTCGGCCGAATCCCCTCGCAACTTGATGGTTCATCAATTCACATCAAATACCTGAAAGGTGGAGTTCTGTTTTGTAGTCTCTCGATCTTCAACGCCTTGTAATGAGCTTCGTCAACGGAGAACACATCATGAAGGATCACGCGTTCTTAAATATGGTACTTTAGATCGCTGATATATTTTGTCGCTTGTTGTTCTTCAGTCATAGATATATCGCATCATGATGAGAGGTGATAGAACTCCTCTGTGTGTGCCGCAACCGTCCTTATGCTTTGTTTGCAGTGTTCAAATTGATAGTAAAGAATTTGTTGATATCGGGTGGAAGAAATATACTTTGTAGGAGTTGCTTCATGTGTCCTCATGTCATCACTGGTGGCTTTGGCGTTTTCTTGTGATTTGTAATTGGTCCCACCATGCGGCCGCTTCTCCCTTGAGCTTGTGCGCCGTGAACTCGACTTGTTTCTCCTTAGAGACGTAAGCCATGTTGAAGAACTCCTTCACTTCGTAGAGCCAATTCAAGGACTCAATATCAAAGTTCCCACTAAAAGAAGAAATCTCGACCTTCATCCCTTGTTAGGATTCGGATTGGCCATTCGCCTATGGCCTTGTCCGTAAGCCATCCTTCCATCGTAAGCTTCATCTTCGGAGTTGTCTTCTTGATAGAAGGGGTGGTTCATTTTTTTTTCATTGTAAAGATCTTCGTATTGAAAATTTCATAGAGGACATCTTTGTTGTTGTGGTTTTGTGGCTGTCGGTGATGTAGTCCTGGTGGTGGTTGTGGTGGTCGTTGGAGTGGAGATTGTTGTGGTGGCGGTTGTGATGGAGTTTGAGTTGATTGACGATCATCAATCTTGAGAGACAACTTCTCGATCACTTGTGTCATACGATCCAAGGTAGATTTGATGGTGGTGATGTCTCCTTCAACAGCGCCTACTCTTGCGAAAAGGCCTTGCAATCCATTGTCGTTTTCTGCCATTGTCAGAAAGTTGCTGAAGCTCTAATACCACTTTACGCAGACAAGGAAGCGAAGATGTCGGTTAGATTCCGTTTTAGCGCCAACAAACCCTGAAGTTCACCTTCAGGTCAGGATAATATTCAAATCCACGAGCAAGTTAAGAGAAAAATCTAAATTGAATTTATCAAAAAATTGTGTATAAAACAAGAATATCATGGCCTTTAAATAGGTTTTAAAAGCAGTTGTCTAATGTACCTATAAAACTGAAAATAAAAACAATTTGGAATTCAATTGGTCCCAAAAACAAAATCCTAAACGAAATCAAATAGCAGGTCGGTGACAGTATTAGTCGACAATTGCTAGGGCCTAGTCGATTAGTAAGAAGTCCAAAAAACTTTCCTACTCTCTGTTGCGCAAAACTAGTCGACTATTGAGACATGGTTAGTCTATTAATAAACTCTAGCCGATTGGTTCTGAAATAGGGTTTAGTCGACTAGCCTGGATTTTCTTGCTGCCTTGGCTTCGATCTGCCTTGATCTATCGACCATTGGACGTTGGATACTTGGCTTCCTACATCAGCGGTCAAGATATTATATCCAAAAGTGAGATGCTTAATATCATAGAACAATCATATAACTCCTTAGTAGGTCTAGGCAAAAAGGGAATATGCCAATTTTCGTCCTATTTAACCTATGTGGCATGTTTTGTACAAACATGTTTTAGAACAATCTGTAAATTAGTTATTGTGGCCATCACAATTGTTGTGCAGGCTTTATACTAGCAGCAGCAGCAGACAACAGCTAATTTTTATTTATTTTTTCTTCATTTATGGCAGCTAAGTGTATCTAAGCAATTGACATAATCCTACTCGCAAGATTTATATTTAACCTAAATAGATAGAGCTAGAATAGAAATGGAAAATAAGGTGAGATTTGACTCTACAAAATATTACAAACTGATTCCAGCTGGAAAGACTTAATATTATGATTGGTCTGTTCATGCTATTGTTTTGGAACTTGGAATGTAGGTAATAGTTTCCGTTCTTGTGTGATTTGCGTAATGGATTATTATCATGGTAATGTTGAATCATGTTTTTTACATTTGTAGGAATTCAGTGTAGCTTAATTTAAATCATGTGACCTAACAGATATGAGAATATGTTTGCTTTTCAGGTAATGGATCTGATCGAGGATGCTGGCCTTGAAGCTGTGGCATCATCTTGCAAGCTTCTCGAAGAACTGCGTGTCTTCCCTTCTGATCCATTTGACGCAGCACAGCCTGTGTTTCTCACAGAGCATGGACTGGTTAGTGTCTCTGCTGGCTGCCCATTGCTTCACTCAGTTCTCTATTTCTGCCGTCAAATGACCAATGCCGCGCTCCTCACTGTCGCCAAGAACCGCCCCAATCTCACCCGCTTCCGCCTCTGCATCATAGAGCCCCGGACCCCAGACTATCAAACCTTACAACCCCTCGATGCTGGCTTCAGTGCCATCGTGGAGTCTTGCAGGGGCCTTCGCCGCCTCTCCCTCTCTGGCCTCCTCACCGACCGCGTGTTCAAGTCCATTGGGGCCTCGGCAGACCGCCTCGAGATGCTTTCAGTTGCATTTGCAGGCGACAGCGATGCCGGCCTCCACTACATTCTCTCCGGGTGCAGGAGTTTGAGGAAGTTAGAGATCAGGGACTGCCCCTTTGGTGGCAAGCCCCTGCTGGAAAATGCCGCGAAGCTGGAGACAATGCGATCCCTTTGGATGTCGTCATGCAATTTGAACGTGGGAGCGTGCCGGCTGCTGGCGAGGAGGATGCCCAGGCTGAACGTGGAGGTTATCGACGAGAGGAGGGGAGGGAAGTGGGACTCAGTGCCCGACGACTGCACCGTCGAGAAGCTCTACGTTTACCGGACACTGGCCGGACGGAGGTCGGACATGCCGCCCTGTGTCTGTACTTTGTAGGTGGTGGGGGTTGATGAAACGCAATCAAAGAGGTACTCTGATTTGTTCCACTGCATTTTTCATATTAATTTTGACTACCAAATCATTTTCAAGTGAGGAGCAGATGATTATGGAAGGAGATGGGCTGAGGGAGCACAGAGGTGGGGAAGGGGCCAATATTTTTTTTTTCCTTGTAGGGTATAACTGTGTGTGTATGTAGTAGAGAGAGAGAGAGAGAGAGAGAGAGAGAGAGAGAGAGAGAGAGAGAGAGTTGAGGTTTCATTATCAATAAAGGGAAAAATGATGGAGCCTATAATTTTTATGAGCATGAAGACTAGCTGATTAGCTTTGTTTATGTAAATGAGGGTCTTTTAGTTCCTCTTATTATTATAATTAGATGTGAACTTGTATGGACTTTTTCAGTCAGAACTTTTTATAGTGCTTGTGATGGTGTAATCCTGTGAAGGTTGTGCTTTATGTGCATTGGTTTTCTTGAATGCATACAACATGCACAAATTGGTACGACTGTATAATGTTGCATGTTTCTTGTCATTTAAAGATTTGAGAACTACTCGCCCGGGGAACGGATATTGCCACAAAAAAATGATGAAGGCGCCCCCAAATAAATTACAAGTGTGTCATTATATTTTTGACACAGTTTTCTTTGTTAAAAAAGTCTAAAATCTCTCTCTCTCTTCTTCCTCATCCGGCAAATGGCGTCGCTCTCCCTACCCTGACGACCCCCTCCTCTCCCTCTCTTCCCTGCCTCCCCCGAGCCCTCTCCTCCCCCGATTCTCCCCACTATTTGGCTGGACGTGGCGAAACAGATCAGATTTGTTCGACCACGGCCGAACAATGGCGGGGGACAAAGTAGGAGAGAGATGGGGTTCGCGGGATCGGGGGGAGGTTCGCTCGGGGGAGATGGGGGGTTTGTCGGTGCATGTATTTGGGGATGGTTTCACCAGTGATTGAGAAGGAATAAAATTTCATCATTTTTAAAATTTGAAGCCGTGCTTTGGCAAAATGGAAGAGTGCCTTGATTAATGGGTGGCTTCATCGGTTTAGGGTGGCAATATATTTCCCCTCTAGCCAAGGCATATTTGAATGGGCATTATTATTGTTGGAAAGTTCTCGATATTTTGCTCCATTACCTGTGTGTCTCGAGAGACCAGTCTTGAAAGCATGGCCTTCTTTGGTACGGTATAGAAAGCATATCGAGAATTTAATAATCAGAAACATGGTGCATCATCGCTTTTCATGCTCTAAACTCAAAGTACACGATATATCGAAGAACTACAAGAACCAACCAATAAAAATTATCCCATCTCACCACTAACATTTCAGAAGATTTGAAAGGGGATAAATAGTGCTAGTGTTACATTATATCAGCACAAAACAAGGGGGCTCTCAAATTGTTAACATTTCAAAGTGTAGCATGAATCTCTCTGTTCCTAATCCTATACACCCCGGTATGTACTGATCGTGAAGGTTTCGGGTCCTCTTCAGCTTCCTCGAGGCTTTCGAACCCATCTCTCTCTGTATGGCATGCGTATGTACGCAGCTGACTCATGTAATTGCCGCTAATCCGATGGGGGCATCATCCCCAATGCCGGGTCCGGGAGCTGCCGGAGATGCACTGCGGGCTCGAGCTGAACATCAGAGAGAAATAGACACATATTATTTGATTATACAGCCGATAATTATCAAATAAAAGATTAAAAATAGAACACAATGTACAATACATTAAAGACGTGATCACGAGATTATGTTTGTAATTCTGATATACTTTCTGGAAAACAACATTTCCAATATCCATGTTTGCCTGCAGAATACGAATTTATGAAACAAATTACCACAAGCTTGATTAGCTTATGGATCATAACTTCTCACTATTTAAAAATATTTTATGCATTCCGGCATTTCAGATCACTGATGATAAGATTTATATTAGCAAGCGAAAGCAAGTAACGAAATTCATGCCCATATGACAGTCACACTATACTATGCAAGATGGTCCATGATTGAACGAAGACCAAGTTTATGAATTTCCATATAAAGTGATGCAGTATAAATCAATTAATGGTCTGGTTGACTTGCTATAAATTTCTTGTTGCTCCCTGTGTCATGGGGACATCTGAATCTACTGGAGGCAAAAATTACACAAACATGTTTCCTTCGACATGATATTTTGGAGGAAGAATTAGAAAATGATTATATGGGCTAATCTTGTAAATCAAGATAGTAAGTTGTAGAAATGGAGAACAGCATGATCCATAGATCACAGTGCTGTGGGGCTGCGACATATTTAAAGTGAAATTCACTGTATGATAGTCAAGTAGATTGAATGTTTGAGTGATCTAAAGATGATATCCATTGCCAGCACCAGCCTTCACCAAAATCAAGTTTGTGATGTTGACAAAAGATGATATTCATCACCATCATTGAGATGCAAGATTTTTCCTATCAATATTAGCTTTACAGAAAGCCAGCCAATTGTGAGGTGCCAGCCTAACATCAGTCTATTGATAAACAAAGACTCGAACGTGCTCTGAACCTAACAAACCAATTTGTACTGATTTCTTCTGGCTCAGAAGGGGTACCAAATCCAATTCTATTATCCTCCAATATTGCCATCTCTTCTTTTCTAACCGCTATTTCACCAGAATAAGTTAGTGTGTCTGACACGGACTTAGGAATCGAGTGGGAATCTACATAAGAAACAAAAGCATGACATAAACCAGATAGATGAGCATAAGATATTAACTTGAACAAAGGACGAGAAGTACAACTCTGAGCACCCATGCACAGAGCATCAGAGAATCAAGATCAGATATAGGAAACAAATCACTAAGAGTTGGAACTGAACGGAATTCTGACACAAAGGAATTTGGCTTTCATCTTGTATACACATGTTACAGTTCACCAGTTTCGGTGGCAACGATTCCTTACCAACAAAACTTAACATATTGCTTCTATATTTGACTCAGCACATGGAATAAGAAAAAGACAAACTCAATGAGAATGAGGTATAATATCTGAGACATTCTGGAAATAGATTTTACATATTCAAAAGAAGTAACATCAACAGAAACAAATAACCTCTAGAGTAAGGACAATAACATTTGCATTCTTTTTTAGCCCGAGAATACACTTGATAACTTTGAGATCTAATTTGAAATACCTGGTCTATTGTCATGAATAAACCACACACAACTGAAAATAGGTGGCAAAGGAAAAGTATCAACTAACAGATACACTAATGAAAAACCCTAGCCGCCAAGAACAAAGAAGGCATGAGATTTATAAGATAACAAGCTTCCATCTCCCCTGAAAGTGTTTACGAACCTTCATAAGAATAATAGCATACGAGCAACCTCTAACAAACAACAATTTTTAGGTCCAGCAATATCATTTTGTTGTCATTCTATATGGACACAAAGACTAATGAATGATGCCATTTCGAGACATAAATTTAGTAAACAAAGAAGTAAAGAACTAACATTCTTTAACATTATCACTCTGTAACACATGAACATAAACACCAACTTGATTTTTAATTTCAAACAAAAAACATTAGACACAATATTGCAGAATGACACTTTATTAAGTCCAGTAAAGTAACACGAGAATACTCATTGATAAAAGTAACATAATATCAAAACCTAAATATTGACTCCACAAGACATGGACCCACATATCTGATCTGAATGAACTGCTACTCTAAATGGATAAGACATGATAATGCTTACCCAATTGATATTACGAGTGTTCTAACATACAGTTTCATTATGTGCGTGGTCAGCAATGCATAGCGCATTATCAGTTTGTGTTGATTAAAAGGATTAAGTGGAATTCTACAAAAATGAAGTTCAATATGTAATTACACACAATTATACACATATAGATAACATATATGCATACATGTAAAACACACCCCCACACACAAAGTTGAAAATACCTAAAATCATGAAAAAAAATAGAAGAAAACATTATTTTTCCCTTCTAAAAATGAATAAAACCAATTAAATTGTGAATATGAACAACATAAACTATTGAACCAATGAAATAAGTAAATAACCATACTCCATACACAATACTAACATGTCATATAATAACAAAATCACAACAAAATATGAATAAGACTAAGAAAAAGAAAAATTTAAGACGCATAGAGTCAAAAGAGAACCACATAAATCCGTATATGGGATCACAACCCCCCCCACCCCCCCCCCCCCCCCCCCCCCCCCCCCCGTGGCAAAAAAAACAACATATGCGGGCACATAAATTGCATATACCCACATACCATGGTGTTCACTTTTTGAAGCGCATAATGCAATGTGCATGCAATGAGAGGCGGTCATACATTTATGTGACACAAACCACTTGTTTTAGAACACTGGATACTATTCAATCCAAACTAGACACAAGAAGCAAGGACTGACATTTTCAAATTCGACAGAGAATTATGCCCTAAGAGACAATGAATATCAAGAGGAGAGACGCCATACTACATACCATGTAACTAGGCTAGCATTGAGGTAATAAACACCTCCCAGACTCATGGCTGTTAGGTTTTAGAAACAGATGGCATACCCAAGATTGGGATAGCCTTTTCTTCATATAGATGAAAGAATGGAGATTACAATAATATCTTACTTGCTACATACTCTAATACTTTTCCTTAAGCTGGAGCGTAGGTATCAATCATACTCAACTTACAAAGACGGAGAAAAAGATTGGGATAGTCTTTTCTTCATATAGATGAAATATAGGATATTATAATAATATCTTACTTGCTACATATTCTAATACTTTCCCGTTGGAGCATAGATATCAACAGTGGCGTAGCCAGGATTTCAAAGTGGGGGGGGCATAAAATAACATGCAATAATATCAAAATTGTAAGGATATTTAATACTAAATAATAATGATTTTCTTTATAAAATACTAGGAGAAAGGGAGGGGTCTCAAACTTGAAATCTCTCAACCAATATTCTATTGCATAAAAGTGATTGTTACAGTATGAAACTGCACATCCAACTCCAAAAGTATAACTTGCAAATCAAACCCCTTACATATTAAAGAAAACAAAATCCAATCACCTAAAACAAAAGTGAAATAAACTAACGATAATACCTTACAAACTGCCTGACGCTTTGACATATTTTGGAACCGTTCCATGATTACATCATTACTAATAGTATCAAATACATCAGATTCGATATATGTTACCAAACAATCATTCGTCCACTGATCTCCTATGCGGTTGCGCAATTAGATTTCACAATATTCATATCAGAAAATACTCTCAACATTTGCAGTTGCCACAGGTAAAATCAATGCAAACTTCACAAGTTTATAGACAAAATGATATACCACATCTTTTTTCATCTCCACCATCTTCAGTGCAAGACCTGCAATCCCTTTTAGTTGCAGAAATTCACTTTTTGATCGCATATCATGAATGAATGTATCAAGTTGATCATCAAGAGCCATGATCTCAGTTGTTGAGAATCATTAGGATAAAACTCAACAAGACGAAGTAACTTCTCCTTATTAAATGCAGCAAAAGAATTACTAGGATTTAAGCATGCTATACAAAGAAGTAACTCAGTGTTCGCCTCAGTAAAGCGATTGTTTAGCTCTTGAACCTGCAAATCTATAACTGCATAAAATAAGTCACACCGATAATGATACATGTTGGTAAAGTTCTGAGCATTGCGGCGTGATCTCCCTGTGGGTATAACTATATCATCCATGTTAGGGACCTCGATATCATGTTTGACACAGAATGAAGAAACAAGCTCAAGGAAAGAATCCCATCCATCATCTCTCATTTGTTGAAATCGTTGTTTGGCTATTTTAACAAGATCCATGGCGTTCACAATATCTTGATCTTTTCTTTGAAGCGCCAAAGACAACTCATTGGTGATCCCCAACACAATTTTCATCAAATGAATAGAAAATGCAAACTCAAAAGTTCGCATCATTTGTAGAATCAACACAGCTTCTCCTCTCTTTTCAGCGCATGATGTTTTCTCTATACTCTCAAGAACTACAATCACAGGAGTGTATAAAACAATCAAGTTTAGCATTGCATAATAATGAGAGCTCCAACGCGTATGCAATGCAACATCAGTTTTCAAATTGCGCAGACACTTATGATTTATTCAACACCATGCACACCACTTGACAAATCCCCTTTGTCAAATGTGTACACCTTCTCTTACAACCAAGAGAACAAACACCACCTTGTACAACTTTCTTCTACACCAAGAAGACACCTGTGTACAATGATTTCTTTGATGATTACAACACTTCTTATAAGCCTTGATACAATATGTGAACGTGGACAAGGTCTAGTATAGGAGAAACTTCAGAGAACTTCACTATAGAATTGGATTTTGGTGAAGAACTGAAGTGGGAACAGTTTTCAGGAATTGGCAGAATTTTGTGGTTGAAAACTGAAGATTAGGATTAGTATATAGTCTTTAGATTAACAACCCTATATATAGCTGCACTCTAGGATTAGTTAGGGTAGTTATAGGTGCAATTCAAAAGTTTAAAACGTTGGGAAACGTTGCATAAAAGACCAGATAATAGAAACTATCCAACAGTCAGAAACTGACTATAGTCGACTTGCCTTTTGAGTTAGTCGACTAGTCTAGGCAAATTTCCAAAGAGTAGTCGACTACTATTGGGTATTAGTCGACTAGGTCAAGATAAGCTCAAGTGACAGGTTTCTGGATAACTGAACCAAGTCAACTACAACTTCTTTATAAGTCGACTAGTCCAGTGATGAGTCGACTAGGGGAAATGGGTTAGTCGACTACAAGGGTCTATTAGTCGACTATATATTTTGTCAAGTCGATTATATAATAATAGGGGGTTTTTTCTTGCGGGCCCGGGGGCACGGCACCCTGTGCCACCCTGTGCCACCCCCTGGCTCCGCCACTGGATATCAATCATACCCAACTTGTTACAAAGACTTAGAAAAAGATTTACTAAACAAAGTTCTCCTAAACAAAAAATTAAAAACCAAATAGATATTGAAACTGTTGAAAACAAATATTAAATTGTTAATGTTGATGCCAACCAATCATTGATCTCAATGTCAAAATTGCAAACCAAAGCAAGCTGATTCTGAGTTGAACCAAACACTTGCATGAAGACTGTATGAAAAATCAAATATTCGCCTCCTTAAAGAGGATAAGGATTTTAAAGACTCCTAAACTCAGCGGAAGAGGAAGTTTTGAGAGATTCTCAAATTCAATAGAAGTGGACGTTTTAGAGATATACTTAAACTTAGTAAAAGATGAAGGTTTAAGAGATCCCTAATGATGAGACATCACACCAATGCTTTATGCCTTAGTTTATTTTTGAGTCTAGTTGTTGCTTTCATTGTGTTTTAGTACCACTTCAGTTATATCCGAGAAGTGTCCTTTTATAAAGCCTATAACAATACTTTCTTATTGTTAAGACAATGAATGAATTAAACTTTTCAGTTAAATTTCTTGAGCCTTGAGTTCTTGAGATTGGGGTATGAAGCCTCTGGTGCAAGGGTTCTTATCTCTGTCTATTAAACCCTAATTTCTCTTATTTATTTTCTTATCAAAGCCCTAATTTTCTGCTTTTTGATTTGAAGGTGATTGTCATCCTCCCGCATTACATCAGCTTGGTATCAGAGCTTTGACTCCAATCCCCTTCAAAATTTTCCCTCTTCTCCTAAAACCCAGTTCTAAATCTGAAGTCCTAGATTTAGAACAAATCCTAAATCAGATTTTAAAAAATTACTGTAGCAAAATTCTACAAAATTCCTTAGAAAATCTAAAAAAAATCCAAATCCATATTGTACATCTTCCTTCTCCAAAAATAAAAAAAATCTTGTTCATCACAATCTCTGCTGCTCAGAACGCTAACGCCCTGCACCACCACCTCCCACGCCTCTCCTCAACTGCCTCATCTCTCTTTCTCTTCATCATCATTTCTTCCACTTCATCACCACCACCGCTGCCTCCCACCTGCAGCCAGAGCACGCCACACCCAAGATCTCCAAATATATATATATATATATATATATATATATATATATATATATATATATATATATATATATATATATATCGACCACACTGTTCCTCCTCTCTCTTCCTATCTTCTCCCCATCATCATCATCATCCACCATCATCCTCCTCCATTAGACACACTTCTGGGCAACCTGCTGCATCATTATCACCACACCCCATCTTCATCTTCATCAACCCACCACCACACCTCTGCATTGCGCCGCCTTCAACCTCCAATCATCGCACCGCACCCCTCCATGTCACCACCGCCATCACGAGACCCCTCCTCATCTTCGATAGCCGTCGCCAACTTTCACCTTCAGATCCCTTCGTCGTGGATCTCATCGATAGAGCAGCCTCGTTGACGAACATCACCTCACCGCTTCTCCACCATCGCCGCCACCGAGGCCCAACAACTCCGCTCAGGTCCGAAGGCCTGAGATCTCACCGATCTCCCCCTCGTGCTGTGTCAATATCCCCTTCGGCTCCTTCATCTTCAACCACAAGGTCTCGGCCGCCACGAGATCTATGCTTCTCGTCTTCCATCCACCGTCGCCATCTCGTCGTCACTGCCACGCCGTCTCCGTCGCCTCGTTGCCACAACCTCATCAACGTCGCCTCGTGCCCCGCCGCCAACTCAAATGGGGTGGTATGCAAACCCTTGATTTCGAGCAGAGGAAGAGAGAAGGGTGGGTTTATATTAGATTCGTTTGGGTTTCACCAAGCAGTTAATCAAACAGGTTTGATTACGGGTCGGATCCACAAACCCAACCCGAACCCGATCCATTTCCAACTTGACCCAGATCGGGTCTGATCCAGATTGAGCCCAGATCAAACCAGATCTGAGTTAGTTAACTGAGTCAACTGAGTCGGCTCAGTCAACAGTGCAGTACAACAAGCTTTCAGAGCCGTTTCAGGCCTGTTCGGAGTCCGATTCGAGTTCCGTCGCGTTGGGTTCGTGACTGAGTCCCGAAGCTACTGGACAGAATTCACAGCAGTTGTTAGCAGATCTGACCTCCACGAGCCTCTTGTTAAGAGCCTTACTGTTCTTGCAGCAGAACAACAATGATTCTTTGGGGTAATTTCTGAGTTTCTTACACTGGAATTTTGATTTTAACTCTATGAGATTTTACTTTTGTGGAAGTTATATAAATGTTGATGCTGATGAGAAGAAAGTGAAACGGGATATGCGTACGGGTGTCATGCTCACGCATTTTTGGGTTCTCATGATCGTTATAGATATGAGTGGGAAAATCATCTTAAAGAATTCTTCAGTTTCCCCCCTGATATCTGACACAGAAGTACTGTTATATCCAAATGAGACTGATTGGGAAAGCTTATTGGTGGTGGAAAGAGTCATATCGACCGTCGAGATTGGTTTGTCTTACTCGTATTCGGTATGCTCCACACCTCGAGAGACCACAATTCAACAATTTAGTCGTTGAATGTAAAGAGATCCTAACTGGCGCGAGGAAGATTCTAGAAAGAATAGCAGTTGAAGCTCCAGAACCAGAACCAAAAGTGATTTATGAACCAGAGTCAGGGCCAAAAGTTGTTGCCGAGTTGGTAACACTGCAAGAAGATATTTCCTCACGATACATAGAAGTTGAAGAGCTCCCTACTGAAACCCTTCTATATCTTTCAGCAGAGTCTACCATGGAGCTAGTACCATCTTTAACAGCTATGAAGGCCTCATTATCCTTGAGATCGTCGAATGAGTATAACCCCTTGCAGATCTTTCTACCGGAGATAATTTTATAAGAGATTGACATCTTGATATGTGAGTTGGATTTCAGTAGAGCAGAGTTGACTGTTATGTTGCATGTTTCTTACTCGAGCTATCATCGACGGCAGCCGGTCTGTCACAGAATCCAGTTCCACCTCCACCACCTTGGTCGCTACGTGACGCACTAGTGAGAATTTCACGACCACCACCATGGCCCGATTGAGGTGCTTCGTGAGGGAAGTCCTCACTTGACATTGTCGAGTTGGGAAAAATGATGAGGACATCACACCAGTGTTTTATGTCTTAGTTTATTTTTTAGTCTAGTTGTTGCTTTTATTGTGTTTTAGTACTACATCAGTTATATCTAAGAAGTGTCCTTTGTAAAGCATATAAATAGGCCTACTTATTGTTAGACAATGTATGAATTAAAATTTTCAATTAAATTTCAGAGCTCCTGAGTTCTTTAGATTGGAATGTGAAGTCCGTGGTGCAAGAGGTGTGAAGCCCAAAATCTATCAGGTTCTTAAACTCTAATTTCTCTTATTTATTTTCTTGTCAAAACCCTAGTTTTATATTTCTTTGATTTGAAGATGATTGCAGTCCTCCGGTATTACATCACCAAAACTTAATAGAAGATAGATTTTGAGACATCCTCAACTCAATAGAAGTTTTAAGAGATCATCAAACTCATTAAAAATGAAATTTTAGAAATCCTAAACTCAGTAAAACTAACAAATGTAAATAGAATTAGATCAAATAAAACCAATCAGTTCATCCTAAATGCCCAAAAATCTTGAAATCAACTCTTAATTCATCAAAATCAGCCATTAATTCAGTGATTTATGGCCAAAACACAGCAGTCAAATTAACGAAATACAGACTCACATAATTGTTCATCACGAACAATAACATTTCTTTTTTTCCCAAGATATGAATTCGGATCAAATTAGACCTGAAGGAAAAGAAAAAAGAAAAAGAAGATGAAGATGTCGACGATGAAGCTCACGATGAAGCTCATCAGCTTATGATATTGGTTCCTCCTAGAACCTATGGAGACATGCCAAAACAAACTCAGATCTAAAACCTCCTAGAAAGCTCTAAAGACTCAAAACTGCTAGATACTCATGGTATGGCTGCATTCGTTCCACCTTTGACTGATAGGGAATATGACATTTAAATCATTATACACTAAAATCTATATGGGGATAATATCTGCCTCTCCTTTTGTTTTTAAAACACCTATTGAGAAACATTATAAACTTTGGATAAATTGTTCTTTCTTGAATAAAGCTTTTGAAAGATACTCCGACAAATTTCTCCGAATGCGTATATGAATAATCAAATCCATAACCAGATGCTCCATGGCATAATAATCTAAGTGTAGATCATAAAATCATCACACTTCCACTCATGTGTCATCGAATCTCTTGGCCTCTTCCTGTCAAATTCATCTCTAGAATTCTCCACCATTGTAAAAATTATCTCCATTCAATTTTCTAGATGCAATGTTTGAAAATACAGGTTTAATTTTTCTAATCCCATGAGTGACGATCACTCCAACAAATCAAAAGGAAAGAATCCTCCAAAAGGACTATAAATTCAAACCCCAAACACTACCATTACTCCCTCAGGATCCAATCCCATAAAACTACCCAATCCTCCATTGGATATTACAATCATAAACAAAACGAATAACCAAAGAGGACCAAAAAAAATTCAAGTGGGCATTTCTTAACTGGTAGTGTATATTTTCTCTGTTTCTTTACATAATTAAGAATATAAGATCAAATTTGACTCAAAAACTAATTCAAATACTAATATTGTTTTTTGCTGAAGGAGATGGCTGGCGGATGATGGAGGCGAGAGGCATCAGTGTAGCCCTGGGAATACTGAGGTTGACAAATCAAAGTCGGAGTACAACAATTATGGTTGGATCAAGGTCCAGATATGGCCGGTGGGTTAAAATCGTGGTCGGATAAAAGCGGCAAACTTGGATTGCTGGCAGGGGAGAGGTGGCGAGGCGTGCAGTGGTGTCAACTGTTCCCAAAGGTGTTGCGATGGCGGTGACAGTTGAAGAAGAATGAAGAATGTAGGCAGATAAAGAAGAAGGGCGGGCTTTCTAAGGCAGAAGACCAAGGCCTGTGGGTAAGGCACAGTAGCAGCTCTTATACCATGAAAACACTCAGATCAAGATTTATGTTAAGAGAGAAGAAATAGAGAGATTGGAGGAAGAGAGAAGATAAGATTTAAGTCTGCCTCTCCTCTCATCCCTATCATGGTTCAAGACTCGGCCGAGTCGGAGACGAGTCAGCCGAGTCGTATCCGTCTCGGCCCACTCCGAGACGAGTCCGAGTCACGAGTCAGTCGACTCAACTCAGAGGAGACTAACTAGGAGAATCGGAATTGACTCGGTCGATTCGGCATTATGATGATAATTTTGTGCCTCATCGCAATGTGGAAAAACTACTTAGTATGTATTTATGAATGTAGTTTGTTCAATTTACTATATTATGCATGTATTTGATACTACGACGACACGTGATTTATACTTTCGCTTTATAGTGTGCTAGGTGATATATTTTGGACATGTGATACATGAATGTGGATGTCTACATAAGATTATCGTAATTTTTCAGAATTTTTAGCATGTAGCGTTTGCGCGTATCGCAACCGATCCGAGTCACCGAGACCGATCCGTCTCAGTGCCCGCCGAGTTGAGAACGCGACTGTGAATGATCCCATGTATGGTGAATTTACACAAATACCCTCAATGCCAGACATTTCTTAACAACAGATAACAAACCTATTCTCAACATGCAAGAAGAACCCGAGAGCTAAATCTTCAAGTGCCATTTGCATGTTGCATGGACGCAAACATTTGAAGGCGGTGATGCATTGAACAGCTTGGGGACCTACTTTATTTCCCAAAGATTTTAAGCACATGCAAACAATAAGGTAATTCCCTTGTACCGAAAAGAATCTAGACTAAGATTAAGACTAATAGTGTGGTGTAAATTGCATTTACTCCTAGGCAGAATGCCAAAGAGCAGCTTGTGTTTTTATAAAAATTTACATATCTAGATGTGATAATATTGCCAAACTAGAACTAAAATGTTCACACATAAAGCATAATGTTTTCTTTTGGATCTCTATGTTGTGAACAGCAATTAGGTGCTGAAATCAGGTCAATGGAGAGAACAACTGTCCCATAGAAGACAGTGTGGAGTATGAGAAACACTTGAAATAACATAAGTAAACAAAGACGATGTAATATCCACGAATAGAAGAAGACGGATGAGTAGTCACCTGTAACGTTGGTTATGACATTGGTGCTCTTTTGAGCAGCAAGTGCTTTCAATTTATTTCCAGTAGCTAGTTGGAGCAGACTCCTCATGTGCTGCTTTTGTTCTTTCGGGCTACTTGTTTTTAGCAGAGCATCCTCAAAAGCAAGTAAATCCTCCCTAGTAATACAGGGGAGGGACAGCAGAACCTGGACATCCAAAATTCACTTCTTAACATCCAAAGTCACTTTGACTCAGAACCACACTTAGCTGCCAGGAATTACTATTTTTAGAACTCACCTGTCTTGGAGAAGGGTCTCTATTCAATAGATACACATATATTTCGCGACACAGACCAACAAGATCAGAGCTTATAATAGCATTCGACTCAAGGGTCAAACCTTGAATAATAGCGTAGAATAAATCCTTAGCAACAAACTCTCCAAGTTCCATGTTATTTGTTGAGATAGCAAGAAGAATTAGAGATCCACAAAAGGAAATAATTTTTGCCACAGCTTCACCATCTGTCCAAGTAAATACTTCAATACTTATCCTCAGTGCAGGAAGGGCAGGACCTTTGTGTCCCATCAGAAAGCTGCAATCATGACATGGTTTCAAGCTATATTAGTCAGTCTTCATTTAGTATGTCTTGCAAAGCAACATAATAAATATTCAGATCCATTAAAAATATTAATAAAGTATACCTTTAAAAAATCTAAAAATTCTTATTGATATTTTTTTTTTACTTTTAATCGTTCCCACAGGTTAAGGTAACCAACATAAAGTTACTACAGGGACAAATACTACTCTCTAGCAAATTAAATATAAGAGTGTGACAGTTTTCCTAAATGAATTTTGATATATCAAATTTTATTACAAAATGAAAAGTAGAAAGTTATTTGGCTGGAAAGTTTTCTGTATGTAAAAGAAAAAGTAAAAAACTTAGCAAATCATAATTACAAACTTATGGGAAAAAAATGCAAAACTTAGAACTCAGAAATGTACCCGATCATAGAATTTGACGCAAATGCATTCAAATCTTTGGTTAGTGACACTTCCATGCGATTAGCATGTCCAAGCTGTTCCAAGGAAGGAAGCCCAACATTTAGTGATGGTGACGCTGAAGTAGAGAGGAGGGAACACATTTCCCGAGTCAAATCACGCAGCAACTTTTCTTCCATTACTTCAACCTTTAGTTCCAAGCCAGCAAGATTGCCAAAATTATCAAGGACCTTTGCTCTACCCTCATGTAGAAGACTGGCCCATGAACAAGAAAGAGCTTGCTGGCAGTGCAGAAACAATGGATGCAGGAGATTCTCTAGCCATGATTCCCATAAATCTGAGGGCAGAACTTGACAATCGGAATAACAACTAAGTGAACAAGTTGACGCATATGTCGAAATTCCATTGATTGCACATTCTCCACCAGAGCAAGTGCAACGGAAGGACCTTCTATGCACCGGAAGAAGTAGTCCCCTATGGTAGTTGACAAGCCAATAACATTATACCTGCAGTCATGCAAGAAAATTCACTACCTTATTATAAATAAATAAAAAAACTATTAAGGTTCCAAAATACAATATAACATAAATTAATAGGAAGAAGATTAAGCATCATAATCAATAAGCTAATAAATACACTTCTTCAAATAATACATTCAGCTAATACATACACTATGAAGAAAGGACAAAGCATATTTAAATTCCAGATAAGTACTTGACCCAAAAGCTTAAGCTGATGGGTCTGTAGGCTACCGATTTATATCAAACAAACTTATTAACACTATGAAGTATAAGTGGTTCCCGTTTCAGCTTAAGCTTTTCCATGGAGATGCTAGAAGCCTTTTCATGGGGCCCAAAAGCGATACCACTACCAATGTGTATCTTCTCTTTTCTTTTCCTCTCTTCTTCTCTATCCTGGTAACCCTTTTGTTTTCTTCTCCTTTTTCTTTCTCTTCTCTCTTTCTCTTTCATTCTTCCTTTCTTCTACAACAAACCTGCATTCAATACACAAATACAGAACCAACCCCATCCCGCAACCAACTAAAACGACCAATCCACCAATCCCAGAACCACTTCAATTCCGCATTCAACCCAAACCCACCAAACCTGCAACCCAAACCCAAATCCAAACACAAACCATTCTTCCTACTATTTCATTAGAAAACAAAGTTCTATTTCTAATCCCATATTCAAACTTTTAAGTAACTTCTAGTTACTTACAATCAACTAAAATTAGAACGTATAGTCCATAACTTGGAGCCAAGTTTGTCGTTCAGCTAGTGAACCCACATGTAAATCATGCAAATGCTCTTCAGACAACAAGAGAGTCGACATAAACCAAATAGCAGAAAGCAAGCACCGGTGGGGGTTGGGGGGGGGGGGGGGGGGGGGGGGGGGGGGGGTGTTAAGTCGGCGAAAACCACAAAGCGAAGACGACTTGTACCTCCAACAAAACTGCTTAGAAAATGTAAAAATGGCTAAGAAACCTGGTCTTTGAAATCAATCTGTTAAGTGTTGAATTCACTTGATATACATTGTTAACCCAAGTTGCAAGGCCCTGGGTTCAAACCCGCTCAATTGCAATTTAAAATATATATTATTTCTCTCTTTACTGCCTTTCTGAGCTAATCATGTTTATGTTCGAGGCCTTTCTATGTGGTCCAACAGGCCTTTCCACGAGGCCCAAAGGCTCATGTGAGGTGAAGTATCAACGGCTAAGCTTGCTTGATATACATTGTCATCCTAGAAACCTGTCAGCTTAACATTTGGGTAAAAAGCGGTTACCTAACAAAACATTTCAAGACTTCCAGATTGAGATTTAAAAAAAAAAAAAAATTAGGCAGGAAGAAACGGATTGAAATTGTAAGATATCCCAAAAAAGGATCAGAACAACAGAAAGAACCATGTAAAGGAGTCCTAAGCTTGGATGGTGGGGGAATGTATGGAGTGTGCACCACTAATAAGGTTCAACAAACAATACAGAAAACATTACTTCAAGACGGTTAAGGTCTTGACTCAGATAACACCCACTTATCATCTAGGTTGTGTCCGGTAAGAGCCGGATCTATTATTTTAGACAGACTGTCAGCAGATCACGGGCCAAGAATCAAACATGCATATCAAGGCCTGACCAACCACATTGTACCAGATTGGGTACATCTCGACTTTCAGTCTTTTAATGTGCTTCTTTCAACATTTACGGAATGTGGGGGGCCAATTAGGAAAGGAATTGCAAAAGAATGTAAGGTCCCAAGAAAATAAAATGACATGAATTAATAAATGGGGAAGTAACATAGAAAAATATTAGAGACATGGATGTTTGAAGAAAGAAACTTAAAAGTTGACCATTTCAAGTTGGGGATTACAATATAAGTTAAATCATGGTTTAAAATATCGGTATCGATATCAGTCAATGCTCTTTAGTATGAATTTTGTGAATATCAGTTGTCAATATCGGTAATATCAGCCCCAATATCGGCGAATACTATAAGATTAATATCATATTGGGTACCGCAAAATCTGATACAACATTACAGATATATATCGGAATCGCCAGATATTTGAAACAATGGTTTAAATAATATGGCATTTGTAGAGGTAAAGAGAAGAAGGTACACACAAAGTTAGGGGTGTCTCCTCATTTATATAACATAGAAAAAGTACATAGCATGAAGATAAAAGTGTATAATTAAAAAAACCTTACTAACACAAATATTACGGAAATAACCTTTACTACTCTACGAGATTGCAACGATGGTTTGGGGTTGTGGTTTGTTGGTGGATGCAGAAAGAGTCAAGTCTGGTTTGGGCTTTGGTTTCAGGTGGATAGTATTAGAAGAGAAAAAAGAAGAGGAGAAGAAGAAGAAAGGATTCAGTGCAGGTTGAGGAGACAGAAAAAGGAAAAGGAAAAAAAAGGAGAAATTTAACTTGGAAATAAAACGAAAAATTGAGAAAAAAGGAAAGAAAAGGAAGAATAATTAAAATAGAAAAGGAGGAGGAAAAAATTCAACCGCGAGAGCGCATTAATGCTCTAATACCATGTAGAGGTAGAGAGAAAACGGCGCACACAAACTCTCGGTGTCTCCTTATTTATGGAGCATAAAAACACTGTTTTACATAATAAGAATAGGAAAAGTACAAAATTACATAAAAGACCCCTAGCATACAAATATTACAGAAATAATCTTTACTATTCTAATAGCATTCATATCATTTCCAATGGAAGTTTGGAAGCCAAGAGATGTGAAATTGCAACCAAGGAAATCATAAATGCAAATGATAAGGCACTATTCGTGAAAAGTTTGGAAACTGATAGAAACAATACCCGCACGCAACTTTGAAGTTTTGGTGTTGGGACAAGGAATTTAATATGGTATTAGCACAACCAATATTTAATTCCCACTGGGAGGTCATTAAAAATAAAGAACTGGATTAAAAAAAATATATTGTTGCACATATCCCACATTACGGCCCATAAAAGGGACACTTTTGGATGTGTGTTACAATATACATAATATTGACCTCAACCATCGTCACAACTTCGGAGATTTGGTATAGTGAAGGAGATTTTGAAAGAAACCAAACAAGGAGAGATTTTTGAATAAAAATCTAAAGCTACAGGTAAAGAATCAGCCAGCCGTTTAGACTACGCAAAAGAATCTGAGAGGATAAAGGGGAACCAGGAGAGAAGGATTTTACCTTAGTCTCATCTAGAAAACAAGAGATATTTGGGAATTTGAAGAGTCGGGTACTTAAATTGGGGCTTCATGTAGGCATGTGGTGGGTCAGGTCAGGGCCACAGCAGATTCTGTCTCACCCTGTTCTGGTCCACTATACAATTGGGTATGATTCAGGTTCTATCAGTCAAAAATAAATAAACTTGTTTCCGACTCTTTCTCTAAACGGTTAAATCCTTTGTATCCAGATGGACCTAACTTTACCTTCTCAAGTTTGGATTATGCTTCGGTAAAACAAAAATTTGGTCAGATCTCTGGTCAGATTAATAGACCAGGGGAAACAGGCCCAATCGTCTAGAAATACAGAAAACAGTAGTTGGAAATAATATTGGATAAAGGGGAAGAGAGATAGTGAATTTCTTCCAGGAACTGTCCCGCACCTGGGAATAATGTCTTAGATCATTAAATTTTGAAAGTGTAAAAGCAAAAAACACGCAAGCATCTATAGCTAGCAAATGTGAGCCATAAATCAGAATGTCCTTACCCACTGTCTCGTATACTCTTCAACCAATTCCTTATGTCATTTTCACTCGACTCTCCTTCCCTGTTCATATCAACCTGAGATCCATCACCATAGGTGATTTGACCCTTCAATAGTCTCGAATTTCCTTCCCCTAGAAGACTGGCCTGCTCAACACGACTCATGCTCTTTGCTGCTCTTAACTCGCCTGTCAAAGCTTGAACAACAGGCTCAGACCAAAGAGAATGTATACAACGAAGCAGCTGCATGTGAATGAAAGCAGAAAATGTGTTACCATATCTAGACATTATCTTGATAAGGATAACTATCCTACTACTACATTGACAGTATAAAATTTGAAGAAAACAAACCAGTTATTCTCCTTTTCTAAGGACGAACTAATCAAGAAATTATATGAATTGTACAAATTTGAAGAATAAATAAACTAGTTTGTAGGATATTGTACTTACCCTTAATAATGGAGGCAACATCCACGATAGATAAGAAGACATAGGATGGGAATGGTTGGAACTGTCACCTGCAGATGACTGACTCTGGGTATTCCAACTGGCCTTATTATTTCCACTCCTTTTAAGTGCCTTCTCAAAGAATGTCACGGTGTGAAAAATGTTCCACATAAATTGTGTGTCAGCGCATAGCCGTGCCAACCCTAATGGGTCAGATAAATAAGCATTTTGCCATTCTAATTGAACCCACTGTTTGCTCAAAGGTTCAAGTAACCAGGCCAACACTTCTTGTTGCTGTTGAATCCTAAATTTAAATAGACATAGAAGTCTTCAAAATGAGATAGGAAATGTTAAAAAAATGCTCTAATTTTAAGATTCTTTTAGTGGCATATTACTAGAAAATAACACAAGGCAGTGGATTGATTACCCAGCAGAAGAGGCCATAACAAGAAATGCTTCACCAAGAAGATTATGCTCACCACGAAGCAATCGACCTTCTCCTTGGAGATAAGCCATGGTGTCAGCAATACCCTGTGGAATCAGCATCTTATTTGTGAGGGGAAAAAAAGAAAGAAAGAACTGAACGGCTTATAGTGAATTCACAAGACTAACTTGCATGTCAATTAGTACCTGTTGTACACGTCAATTCTAGACAATGCAACAATCCTAAATAGCTGTCATGTATTTCATTGATTTGTTTACCATGAGCCTACAGGGGGAAGAAACAAGATAATACAAGTGCAACGCTATTAAAATTGTCCTATCCATCTAAACTAAAGTTGTTCTATGACACTGTACATCTACTGAATCTTTCAAAGTAGAATATATCATGTGGCATGTTGTTCTCCTTTTCCAAAGTTAGTTAGCTTGGTCATCTAAGCGCAAAGGCATGCCATTAACTAAGTATAAACCATAGTACCTAAGTAACTTAAACCAGCAACCACACCTTTATCTGCCAAAGATTCTCTTGGGCGACTAGCACAAGTCCAAAGTTTTCCTAGAAGCTTCAAATTATCGATCTCAGTTTCAGTAGAATAAATATCATGAAATCCTGTAGATGGTTTGATTTAAGCACAATTTCTCACAATGTGCTCTTTAATTTTCATCAGAGCCAAGATCCTTCCTTCAACAAACTATTAGGAACTTGTCGTTAAGAAACTAGAAGCCAGCCAAGGGCTGTAAGACCTACTTTAATTGTCAAAAATCATGATCTCATGCAATCACCGAGCAACACCTTCAAGTCCCAAGAATGAGAACAGGGAAATGATAAAATTCATCAAATAAATGATCTATAAATAGAAAATGCACCATTCTTTTATAAAAAAGAAATCAAGAAAAAACAAACATTACATTAAAAATCAAGGTTCCAACAAATGTTGATCATAGTTGATTTACATGTAAATAAACCTCTTAAACCAGTGATCAAATGCTATTTCCAACTTTCCTCACTAGACTTCTTTTTAGAAAAATAAAAAAAAAGAGTAAAACAAAAGTAATGTTTTAAATCTCGGCCGATATACCGGTATATCGGCCGAGATATCGGCATTTTATCCAAAACGATAAGATAAGTGAAAATTTTTATCAGATATCATTTTGGACCGATATGGGCCGATATATCACCACGTCGCCGATATATCAGCCGATATCTGAGATGGAATATCGCCCATTAAATTGGCTTATCATTTTGCAATTCGGATCAGGTCACAACCCACTAAATTGGCTAAGTGATAAAACCCGACCCGCTTCATTATATAAAATCAAACTATAAAAAAAGCTGAAAAAGATCAAAATTCTTCCCTATAGAGTGAAGACCTCCAAGAGCGTTAAAATTTCTAAAGAGAAGGCATCTTCATCATCCAAGAAGAGGCCAGGCCGACAATGGACAGGAAGAGGCAGAAGAGTTGGATTAGGCATTAGATTAGGGGTGCCACCGGATACGGATTATCGCGGATATCCGCATCCGAATCCGCCTCCAATTCGGATACGGATATCATTTTTTCATATCGTCAATATTCGTATTCGTATCCGTATCCGTAAGGTAGGTGAGGATACGGATATGGTAAACGTAATATCTTACCGTATCCGATCCGATATCCGAATGTTGCGTGCTTCATATGATATCGGTATGGAGACTATTCTTCAATATAAGGCATTAAGTTCTGATATTTTGAGTTAGTGAAAAAGTAATAGTGAAAAGTATTCGATTCTTGCAAGAGTACCACAAGATATTGAGTATT
Organism: Agave tequilana; assembly: GCA_038442645.1. Taxonomy (NCBI): domain Eukaryota; kingdom Viridiplantae; phylum Streptophyta; class Magnoliopsida; order Asparagales; family Asparagaceae; genus Agave; species Agave tequilana. The sequence goes on from JAVJIF010004061.1 coordinate 28,877, forward strand.
TCGACATAACCATGGATCCGAATCGGCATTAGCACTAGAGGACGTGTAATTTATTGTTAAGAAGTCGAATGACACTGAATACGATGAATGTATTGATATGTACACAATAATATCATAGTATGTATCACATTTAATATTGTAGTAGATGAGATAAATGTAATATAAGTACTTCTGTTTAATTTATCTTTAACCATATCCATTTTTACATATCCGATAGTATCCGCATCCGATCCGCTAATATCCGATTTATACCTGATATCCGATTTTGGCGGATACGGATATCATTTTTCCACATCCGCCAATATCCGTATCCGTATCCGTATCGAAGGTGGGTGCGGATATGAATATGGTAGAGGTAATATCGATCCGTATCCGATCGATGGCACCCCTAATTAGATTCATCATCGAATGATGAAAGGATGATACTGATGTGTCCAAATCCGAGTAGAATTGTAGAACATGAACAATATTAAATTTGCTTTAGTATTATATTTTTCTTGAAAGACAAATGTTACCTATTTGTAACCTTTAAACTTTGGTATACTTTCTTGCTTAGACTCTTAGTTACTTATTTAGATAATTACAGAGATAATTTAATTTTATTCTATGTTCTATGGTATTTCAATGATGTTTAAATAATAACTTATTTCTTTTAATGATGTTCTTATATGTATTGACTATTGATTTTATTTTTGTGTTTTGAAAGTTGAGCAGTCAGTTGATTTATCTCTTAACGCATTTGAGGAGCTCCTACAAACGCATTTGAGGAAATTCTACAAAAAGTAAGTATCTCTTATGAGTCTACGACCCTAAACTTGCTTTAAGTAGTTTCATATGATTTACGTAGTCAATCACATTTATATTTTTCATCTGGTATGACGTCCGATATGACGTCCAATATTTAGTACCATATCGCGATATATCACCCGGTATCCGGTATATAATTTTAACGACCGATATATCGTCGATATCTGATATTTAAAACATTAGACAAAAAGAATGAGACTTTTAAAGAAGTTAACAACTATCCTAGAAAATCCCTAATAACCGTAGCAAATGTACTGATTCATTTGTCTTAGGAGAAAAATAATGTACTAAATCAATCTCAAACGAGAGTGGAAACATAGGGACATCTTATGCTGCGGGTGTTTGATTTCTGGCGTTCGATTTAAGAAATCAGCATCTATTATACCATTATAAGTTCAAAAGCTCGAAAAAGATAGTAGTGACAAGAAGTAACAATATCCAATGAATGGCTAATGTTTCTGAATATATGATATTACATTTTATCTTATATTCTGTATGTGGAAAAAGAAAAGTAAACATTGGTTGGGTTACAACTTAAAATAAACTATTTCAATCATATGATACAGGATAGATTTCCAAATAGATCCCACTTGATTAGGACTATACTATCCATAGTAGGATTATAAAAACTGAAAGCACTATTTAAACCACAGTATTATATATCTATCATGCATTTATTCTTTGTATTCCTCATAAAGCATATCACACTCAACACATGATGCACTTCATTCTTCACATCCTCTGTGGTTTAGGTTGTTGCCACACTCGTTGTATCATACTTCATAAATATGAAAGAAATTACTCACAACAATGAATCGACCCATATCTTCACTTTCCTACCATAGTCCTTCTTTGTGTGATCAAACAAGGACTATTTTCTTAATTATGAGAACTATATAGGAAGTAAACGGAGCGATATAGGCACTACCATACTTGTTTTCTTTTATTTTAGCGGATAGGATATGCGTATGGATTTTTTTTTAAACATAGAACTCCATAACCATATTGTTAGGGGAAAAAAAGAAGAATAAAAGATTTGGATGCATTTGGATATTACTCATCAGCTTTGAAAACTTGAAGAAAAAATTATGAATTGGCCTTTAATGTTACCCCATTGTCTGTTGACATGACATAAATATATTAATTGCAATGGACTGATTTGATATTATTCAACACATTCCGTAATATTATATTAAAAGACTTTTAACCTATATCTGGTGCATCAGAATGTAATTCAGATATTTCAAATAGTTAACCACTATCCATATTTGTTTCCATATTTTAGATGGGCAATAAACGAGTATCAATATTAGTATAATTGTATTCATATTTTAAATTAAGCAAAAGAGAATCAATATTTGTATCCATATTTTAGACAGGTCAATATTGGATATTATATTTGTTCAAAGTAGGAACACATAATCGAATAGGGATAAGATTATCTGTGTTCTTTTACACCCTAGAACTACAGCTAACAAGTAACAATTATCAGAATAGGCTGCCCTACTTTCTAGTTTTCTAGTGGATTAAATTGTGTGGAAACCTCTTCCACGAGGTACCTTCCTGCAACTGAAAATTTCCATAATCATGTGCTGGCAATAGTGGAATCAAGAGAATCTAAAACCATCATTCATTTTCTTGTGCACTATAGCTCAGCAATCTAATTGTTAATTAATGGTAGACGACACTTGAAGCAAAAGGTTGAACAATCATACTCCCCCCTCATAGGGGCTGTATGACTCATGGTAGTAACATAGTAGACCTTGAAAGATGGAACAAAAAGGCTTCCGCCACGTGCTAACCTTCAAAGGAGAAAGATAATTCTTAAATTGTTAATTACGACGTTGAATCCAAATCTCTCCACATTTTTACCATGTTAAGTAACCACCTCACCCAAAAGCTTGCCTAAGCTAATGGATTACAGGCCACCATTATATTATTTATATAAAGTAATCTAAAATAAAAAAGCAGTTATATGTAGATTAATCTTTAATGGCTAATTTTTATGTCTGAGTCAGATGTTCCATTGCAACAAAAAACAACACCAATGCTATTTTGAGTATGTTCTGCAACAAATGGCTAGTCTTTTATACATTTATGCATATAAGTATATATATGTGTTTCTATGTATCATTCATATACTTGTAATTTCTGGTGAGAAGACAGAGTACATTTTGAATTTCCACTGTCTCCTTCACTTTTTGTTAAAATTTCAACTTTGCATCTCTGGTATATTTCCTGAAATAGGTCGAAGCAGACTAAAAAAGATGGCTACACATGGTACGAGGCTGAAACTTTGACACAACTAGTACAAAGCCAAAACATATATCCTACAGCGTGTTTCAGATAGGTTTTCATGGAAACTAAGAGATACAACCAAAACAGATGCATTTTGGCAGAGAATCCATTCCTGATTTGAATCCATGGTTCACAGTCGCGGTCTCGGCCGCCGACTCGGCGGGCACTGAGACGGATCGGTCTCGGCGACTCGGATCAGTCTTGGACGATACGCGCAAAACGCTACATAGAAAGCTCAAAAAATTCTGAAAAAATCACGACAAATCTTAAAAAATTGTAGACATCCACATTCATGTATCACATGTCCAAAACATATCACCTAGCACATTAAACATAAAGTGAAAGCATAAATACACGCGTCGTCGGTAGAAACATATCAAAATACATGCACAATATAGTAAATTGCACAAATTACATTCATAAATACATGCTAATATAGTTATTTCCACGTTGAATTGCGATGAAGCACAAAATCATCATAATCATCTCTGCGGTAAGTAGATAAACCGATACTAGTGCTCATATATCTCTCAAGTTATGGTCTGTAGTCATGGACATATGTCACACCATAATGTTGGCATATGTCAAATTCAACGTTTGCATATGACCTTCAAGACAATAAGTTCCTCCATCAGCACTATCGTTGCCCTCATTATTGTCATCATCACCACCGCCACCATCACCGCCATCATTGTCATCATTATCATCACCATCTTCACCATCATCACTACTAGAACTGGATAAAACCCTCACATCTTTACCACCACCATCATCATCTGCTTCTCTTATACCTCGGAGGGGGGAGTGAGGGGAGAGATCGGAAACAGGGGGAGAGGTGGAGAGGGAGGGGAAGAGGGGAGAGATGGGAAAGGGAGAGAAAGAGAGCGGGTGAGAGGGGGAGGGGGAGAGAAATAGAGGGAGGGGGAGGGAAAGAGACAGAGAGAGACGGGAGATGGAGGGGGAGAGGGAGAAAGAGCGGGTGAGAGAGGGAGGGGGAGAGAGAAACAAAGGGAGGGAGAGGGAAAGAGACAGAGAGAGGGAGGAACATCACCTGGGGCTGGGGAGGAGCGGCCGGAGACGATCGAGCGGTGGCAGAGTCCAAATCTGAGCAGCGACGATCGGGTAGCGGCGGCGATCTCCATATCTAAACGAGAGAGAGGTAAGTTTCTTTTTTTTCTTTTTCTTTTTTTTTTCTTTATACCCGTTCGTCACAGGTGAATATACGTTTCGAGCTGACTCGGCCGAGAATCAGAGTCGACTCGGCCGAGTCACGACCGATTCGGCCGTGAATCGGCCGAGTCGACCGAGTCAACTCTGATTCTCGGCCGAGTCGGTCTCCTCTGAGTTGAGTTGGCCGACTCGTGACTCGGACTCGTCTCGGAGCGGGCCGACTCATCTCCGACTCGGCCGAGTCTTTGAACCATGTTTGAACCCAAATCCTGCTTAATTAATCACGACGAATTTATATACCACTCCTTAGACTACAAGATATAGAAGTCTTTCTTTACTACAACTACCTGCTCTAGATTCTTGTGTGCCAATATAAATTCCATTCTAATTAAATGTTATAAACATATTCCTGTCAGATGTTCTTGTCAAACAGGTCTTGACCTAGTAATACTCCTTATACAATCTTGGACAAATTCTACTTTTCCCCACAAAATACAGAAAAAAGATAAGAGTTAGGAATACATGGATGAAAGACTCGCTACACCACCCATCTTGTTTGACCTTTTAAGAACAATTTCCTATGTACGTAGATCTACCAACGAATTAAGAGCATTTCCCTTCAGCTGCCATAAGTATTGTCAGAATGATGCTCGTGCCTTTACCTTGCCACATGTCTATCAGGTTCCGTTACTTCCATAACATGTATTAGAACATTAGTCACTCGTACCTTTACGGATCCTAAATTGGTCAGAATTCAAAACTCTATGCATATTAATCCAAGCCTAAATTTGGCCTAGGCCAACCTGTGCTGACACCAAATACATATTGACATCGAGACATGCCTCAGCAAAACAAGCACAATATGTGATGCACCAAGTTCCACAGCTATATAATAATTGCCAATACCTTTCAGTGACTAACCTTAAATGCCAATACCTTTCAATGACTAACCTTCCATGTCCCTGTCAATCTGATGGCACCAAAAGTGTGATAGGTATGTGTGTGTGTGTGTGTGTGTGCAGTGCTGTGTTTGTGTGCGCTCATGCCTATCAATGTAAGCATAACATATAAATGTATGTGCGTGCATATATTCCTATACATATATCTACTTAGAGGGGCACCTACAGTAAAGATATTAATGCAATAATGGGTTCCCATGCTAAACAGGTAGACTGTAATTTCAAACAACATTCAATCAACAGCATTGATAATCTAACCTTCATGTGAGGAAGGAGACTTTTGTCAGCAGCTCTAGCAATTCGAATGAATGATGAACAAATTTGCAACCTCGCATGCCGGGCACCAATTGAAGAAGGATCCTGTTGAACAATAAATGGTATAAAAGAAAGAATCATGAGCATTCTAACAACTATAAAATGGTAGGGGTCATGGGTGGGTGGAAGGGAAATGAAAGAAAATCTAGCACAACCTTTAGCGTGAAAGGAAGCGACGTAAGCAGCTCAAAAAGTTTATTGACAACAACAGCAATTGAGTCAGAGAAGTATTTCAGATAGGGGCCTAGTGCGTCTAAAAATCGCCCAAGCAATTCAGCAAGTGCAGGTTCAGTCCACCTCAATGAAAGAAACTGCTGAAGCAAACCTGAAGTTGGAAATTACTACAGATTTTAGAATGCTTCAGATTGAAAACATTACAGGATACATTAATATGTCAGAGAATTTGATTAGAAACCTTCCAGGATATTATGTAATTGTAATTTTATTTCAGAAGCACTGCTGAATTCAGACGATCCAATAAAGATTGCACTCACGATTGTTTCAAGGCCCAGTTGCAGGCTTTCGAGTAAGGCTAGGTCCTGGTTCCATATAATTAACAACCAAAAAGTACTTTAGAATTTGATGTGAAAAAGACTTGCCTGCTTCTTATCAGAATAATGTAAAGGTTACCTAATTGGTGGAAATGAAACTGCACCATTAACAAAAAGTTTCAAGGTGTATGACACAAAAACCTGTGCTGATGTCGGCACAATGATTGGACTACTGATAACAGTACCAATTCTCTGTGATATTCTTGCTACAGCGACCACTGGCTTCTGGTGAGCAACAAGTCTGATGAGCTCCAACTGCACCAAAAAAGAGGGGTGGGGGGGGGGGGGGTGGAGATAAAAAACTCAGGAGACTAGCACATATAATACACTACTGAAAGACAAGCAGAGGGTGAAATATAAACTTGCATGAACTGTATCACTCTAGCCAGACAACTTTCTAGGAAAAAAACAGTAGGAAATTTTTGTGTGCGTATAAGCTTATGGTTACTAGTTTAATTGTGATTTTCTCCCTTCCAGCAAAGCAAACACGCCACACGAGGCAATTACCACATTTAGGTCAATACAGTATCTTATACAGTTTGAAAAAACAAGTCTCAGCTGAAACTATGATCAGGTGGAAAATAACAATCACAATAGGAATATAGCAAAAGAAAGTGTCAGATCATGTGCATGTTGTGAGTATTCGTACATTCTATATTGTGCTTTGCTTCGTTTAGACAAACATTCACTTTTTGCAGCATGGTTTAACCTGAATCTCTGTGTGCGCATGCAAGCGCGCTGTGGTGTGTAAGAAGAGCATTAACCAACCAGAGAAGCCCATGTTGGCGGCACCGAGGACCAGTACCGATGATCAGTCAGTTCATGTGTCTCTGCCCATTGCTCATAATTCATAAAGATGCTGAAAATTTCCATATTTCTCTTCACAACCTATTTTTTGAAATATCGACCGATTCTGATACAAATTGCCGAATCGTATTATAATCGGCCGACAGCGATATGGACCCGGGCTGTAAAATTGGAAGCGTTGGAATCAACTTGGAATCATTGCTACGAAGCCGATATTGTGGCGGTACCTTTGCAGAAAAAGATAAAAACCCAATCCCTCCCTTCTGCGCCCCAAAACAGCAACCAATAGTGAAATTAGATCTAGGGCTTCATTCTAAGAAGTTTTTTGGCTACGACGAGGCTCAGATCTCTCTCTGGCAAAGGCTATCTCCTCCGGTAAGTAAAAGGTTTTGGTTCTTGTCTATGAACTATGCATTTTTTTTTCCTTTTGGTTCTTCTTCCTCCACCTCTTCTTCTACTCGAGCTGCTGTTGTTGTTGCTTCTTCTCCTCCTCTTCTTCTCAGTTGTTGCTCCTATTGTGTCTTCTTCTCCTCGTCTGCAGCTGTTACATCTTCTTCTATGCAGGCTGTTGCTACGGGTTGTTGCTGCTGCATTTTCTCTTCTTCCTCGACTTGGGTGGATGCTTCTACTACTCTTCTTCTTCAACTCAGGCTGTTGCTTCTCCTCTTCTTTTCATCCTCTTGATGTGGGACGGGAGAAATTTTAGGGTTTGTGGTGGAGATTTTGGTGGAATTGGGGAAGAACAGGGATTTGAGAAAGGATATGATCATGGATCGCAACCCGGATCTTGGCTTCATCGCCTGATTCGATTCAATCATCAAGATTAAACCAAAAAACACAAAGTTTCACATGAAAACAAATTTTTAATCCAATCATCATTATTTTCGAAGTTCAATACCTTATTATATATAGCCTACAATACGTGCACCAAACGTGTAATTATTGATAAAATCAAATCTAACCAAATCTAATTCAAATTAATCATAAATCTCAATCAAATCTGCTCAAATTTAATTTTCAATAAAATCTTAAATCTACTAAATCTGAACTGTCTGATTCTCCCATCATTCTCTCTGGCTTGAAAGCATTCATCCCCGATGAATGTAGTAGTAGGTACAAGGTAAGCATGACGGGGTGAAACTGAACCGCACACGAATCCTCGATCAGATCAAGGTGATGGTTGAAAAATCAGTGCTGATGCGTCAAGGCTGAACCAAGGTGGTGGAGGTGGAACTGGCTTTCGTGACAAGCCGGCTGTAAAGAATGGTAGGTCGAGTCAATCACAGGTAGCAAATATATGTGAATCATTCATGATGAAAACTGAACTAATTGCACTTCGCACAATGAGTAGTCTGATCTTCTGTGATCTTGTCTCTTGCAGAAAGATCTGCAATGAGTCATAAACGGCAGGCAATGTCAAGGATAATGAGTCCCTCATTGGTGTCAAAGATGGCATTAGCTCTATAGTAAGTTCTACTGGAAGATCTACAAGAGTCTCAATAGAAATCTCTTCAACTTTTGTGGGCTGTGAAGAAATTTCTTCTTGCAGTGGCACCAACTCAGAGACAACTTCTAGCCCTGGCTCCTCAAGAATGTCAGGTTTGACAAGGACTAGAGGCTCTGGATTTGCAACAACCTTTGATGTCATGCTTTCTAGAATCTTCCCCATGCAGCTAGGATCTTATTACATTCAAGGACTAGATCGCTGAGTGGTGGCCTCTCGAGCTCGAGCTCATGCTCAAACATTTGGCTCTTTGTAGCCTCAAATGCATAAAGAAAGTGTAGAGCATACCGAGTGCGGAGTAAATCTTGTTAGACAAACTAATATCAACAGAATCTATGATTGTCTTTCTACCACCAATAAACTTCTCTATCCAGCTTCAGTTAGGCATAGCAGCATTTCTACTCAGATGTCAGTGAAAAATAACTAAAAAATTCTTCAAGATGATTTTCTCACTTCTCATACCCATAACGATCATGAGAACCCCGAAAATACAAGATAGTCGCATATATATCCCGTTCAACTTCCTTGTCATCACTATCAGTATATATATATATATATAAAAACATATATCTACCACAAAAATAAAATCCCTGAATAAACTTTCAGTGCATAAAGATCAAAAGTTACTCAAAAATCTCAATGGTTCGAACTCGGCTCAGATCAGGCAGCAAACGGGGCCTGAAACGTTGATCTTCTGCTACAGAAATATATCAGCACCAAACAGAGGCAAACAGAAGCTTGTAAAAGTCCAGATCAGTTGTCCAAATATTGTGAACTCTTCTTTCTAGTGGCTTCAGGGCTCAGTTACGAACCCCCCCAACGCTTCGAAATGATCTCTGAATGGGTGAGAAACAGCCTCTGGACTGCAACTGTGTTGCTGCAGGCTGACTGAATTGGCTCAGTCGGCTCAGAGTCCAGCCGTGACTGAGCAGATGAACATTGGCTTAGTTGAGTCGCGACTTAAGCCAATAATGGCGGCTCGACTTGACTGAGCCGCTCAGCTCCGCGACTCAGGGTCGGCTCGAGCCGATGACGTCAGCAGGCTGAGCCAAAGTACAAAAAGTAAACTTAGACAAAAAAAACTAATATCGAAAGAAGGGAGAAGTTATTGGAAACATTCAGCTATTAGATACTCAGAGATCCTATCAAGTGTGTCCAAGGCTATTTGTTAAGCTGATATATAAAGAATATGAAATAATTAGTTATAAATGAGTTTTACTGTTCATCTTCAACCTTATGTCTTAATTGGTCTCTTTTCTGTCAAACCTAAAAAGGGTGGATACTTTCCTCATGTACTGCCACAAAAACGCCTATCTGTTGGCTAAAGGGCAACAAGCCTACTTGACACCATATGGTTTTGTAGATAAAAGACAATTTTAAGAAGATATAAAAGAAGAGTAGAAACAAACCATTTAAACTGATATTCAGGATATTATTATATAACAAGCTATAACAAAATATTACCTTGGCACACCTTGATTACAGGACTCTTTTCTCCCAAACCTTGAAAAGATTTACTCTTCTCATGTTCACAAACACTCTTACTTTGAAGTTTTTCTGATACCCCTCAAACGAAGTCTGAGCTTTCTATTTATAGACCTAGGGCTCAGCTTCGGACTTCAAAGAGTTTTTTCAATACAATTTTTTACAGTTGGTGTTCCACTTACAATCAGTCTTTTAAATATCAGGTATCAGCGATATACCGGTCGGCAAAATTATATATCGGATACCGGATACCAGGTGATATATCGCGATATGGTACTAAATACCGGTTGATATATCAATTGTCAATATTATTAAAAAAATAAGTTATTATCCAAACATCATATAAAAACATCATTGAAATACCACAATGAACATAGAATTAAATAAAATGATCTATCAAGCAAAAAAATAATAATTATTTAAATAAGTAACTATATCGGCCGATATATCAGATATTTCATCTTAGATATCGGCTGATATATCGGCCACGTGGAGATATATCGGCCTATATCGGTCCAAAATGATATCCGGTAAATTTTTACACTTACCGTATCGTTTTAGATAAAATACCGATATCTCGGCCGATATACCAGTACATCGTCCGATATTTAAAACAATGCTTACAATAGTACTTTATTACAAGATACTTTAAAGATGATGTTGACAACACTTTTATCTTGGCTACTTGAAGAAGTTTGTCATCTTCCTGAGTGTTTCTGGATGACAGATGTGAGTATTCTATCATATTGTTTATTGCCTCCAGCTAGAGTCTTCATCTAGATCCTCCCAATAAGCCATGTTGATTTCTGCATGCTCCTCTTTTCTGATATTTTCTTCTTCTAATTCTTCTTGGTAAGATACCATGCATTCACCAGACCATTCAATATTGGCAATGGGTCTGATTCTGAAAGAGTAATATATTTCATAAGAAAATGTTTGACAAATGAGTTCGGAATCAGCGAATTCTTGTCCTTCGGTTTCAAGGTGCCTGGTTAAGAGGGCTTGGTTCAAATCTATTTAATCAACTCAGTCATTGGGTTTAATTTTGATTTTTTTATCTTCTTGAATTATATTATCATGATATTTAATCAAGATTTTAGAGTAGACTGGAAGACGTTCACCTTCATTTATCCACTCAGGGATTGTGGATCTGAATTTTAGAAGTACCTTCAGAGTGGCTTTTAAGATGCTAGCCATAATCTTACAAAATTTGTTGGGAAGATTAAAATTGAACATGTTGAGAGAGTCATCTAGATAAAGAGAATTTATCAAACCTTCATCAAACAGAAAAGAGATCATGATGAGTTTATCTTGCAATTTGAACAGAACAAAGTTAGAAAGATTGATGTTATATTTATAAATTCCTTTAACACATGTAACATCATTGTGATGGCAAGAAAAGGTTTGAAATCTAATGAAACAAACTGATGATTCAGAGGTGATTCTGGTAATTTCTTCATAAATTGGGGAAGGAAGAATTTCGAGTCCCTTTTGAGTTTTCTTCTTAGGGGCTGTTTGGATTCAAGGAAATGGGCTGAAGTAAGGAAATGGGGAAGTGTCATTTCTCACTTCCCTATCTATCCAAACACCGGAAAGGAAAATAAAAAAAACTTTTTTTTTCTTTCTCTTTTCCCTTTTACACAATCATTTCCTCACTTGCAGGGTGCTACAATTAATTTTGTGGTCATGTAAATCTCATTTGTAATAAGTTATAGCTCAAAACAACTAATTTTGTGATCATGTAAATCTCACTTGTATTCTAATTACAGTCCAATTTTTATTTTTCTTAATTAATTTTTATTTTAATATCCGGTCAACTTTGTGGTCAACTTTTCCACTTCCACTTCCACATTACCATCCAAACACCGAAAAAGATATAATATTTTCCAAACCACACTTCCCAACAACATCCAAACACCAGAAAACTTACTAACTAATTCTCAAGTTCCAAAGGAAACTATTACTACTTCCTCACTTCCTCACTTTCATCCCTAACCAAACAACCCCTTAGAAACAAATTTGTTGCTAAGTTTATCTCAGAAAAGTCAGAAGGCTCAATTTCAAAAGGATTTTTAAGAAAATTTTCTTTTTCTCCTGCAAGTCTTTTTTATGTCTTATTATATTTTCAAAAAGATTTTTATTCATTTCGAGCTGACAAAGATACTTGGATTCAAAAGGAGGATGGCTTACTAATAGTAATCTTTTCAAGTAGACAGTATATATTATGCAGATTTGAAATAAATCATGAAGGATTATTTCTGCTTTTAAATACTCTATCTACCAATTTTTGTTGCTCAGCTACAAGCCCAGCTAGAGTCTGGAACGATATCCTTTATCCGCAAAAATGTTATTAGAAATTTAGAATGATCAATTAAATATCGAGAAGAAATAGTAATAAGCATGCCTAATATTATTTACATCTAGATTTAATACATACCTGAGAAAAATCTGAGTATAAATTACCTTAACATTTAACGTCTTATCTTTCTGTCCCGCTAAGCCAATCTGCTAAGAAATTTTTTGACCTATATGTTCAAATAAAGGTTTAAACCTATTACTTGTTATTACACTCTCAAAGTTAATCCATCTTTTTCCTGCTAGCTAACTGGAAATGCTTTTGTGATAAAATTTTACAATATTCATACAATCCATCCTAATTATAAACTTGAGATTGTGAAGATAAATCTGAAATTTCTCTAATGCTAGATATATAGACATAATTTCTATTTCTATTCTGGGTAAATTTCTATGAGAGTCTAGGAACAGACCTGACTCGTATCCATACATGTTCTTCTGTTTTTGATGAAAATTCACTTGGCCTCGTTAGAAGAAAAGCTCCGCATCCCGTTGTGCTTGCATCAATCGCAATTACCTTAAAATTTCTTCTTTTGGAAGAGTTAAGGATGGTAATTGGGTCATCATATCCTTGATCTCGCGAATCAACTTTCGGTGTTCTTCATTGTAAAATTCGCTATCTTGGTGAGTTTGCTTGTCAAGGGACATATTAATGAAGAAAGATTTTTGATGCATTGTCTGGCATAGTTAATAGACCTAAAAAGGATTGAAGCTCTTTAGGGATCTCAGGTTCATTTGAAAAATCCAATATCTTTTTGGAGATATGGGGTTGAAGTTGTATTTTCCTTCTCTGACGTATTGTCCTAAAAATTCTATATCATTTTTCTCTAGAACCATCTTTTTGGCGGACTTGATTATTCTGTTTTTGATGAATTCATTGAAGATGATCTCCAGATGTTTTCTATGTTGAGCTTTTGTTTCTGAAAAAAATTAAGATATCCATCAATATATACCAGGTAAAAAACATTGTATTTTCCTAAGGAGTCCATTTTTCTTTGGAATTATTGTGGTGTTGTTTTTAGGCCAAAGGGCATTACATTCCATTCAAAGTGGCCTTCTGGGCATGTGAAAGCGGTCCAGCTTTTGCAGCAATCACACATTTTGATTTCCCAAACTCTTGATTTACAGTCGAACTTTGAAAACCATTTGGATTTTGTTTATTAACATATCTTTGTTGGGAATTTTGTAGCTATCATCTACTGTGTTTTCAATCAACCTCTTATAGTTGATGACTGGTCTGGCTTTTCCTCTTACTTGTTCAGCCCGATTTCTAACCATGAATGCAGCTGATCGGTGGGGGCTATTGGATCTCTTGATAAGCTTTCGTTCAAGAAGTACAGAAACTTGCTTTGGTATCTTCCAAGGAGTATTTAGGATCACTACTTCTGATTTTGTACTCTTTGTTTGCTATATCAAGATGGGCTACAATTTTGTTTCTATCCCAAATGCCATTGGGTTATCTTGGTTATCTCCAATAATTCCAGTAGTTTCAGCCAATTGGATCAGATCTTCAATTGGTTTTCCTTTATATTTTTTAAAGCAAAGGATTGGAGTCTTATTCATCATCATAAAATCTTGTTCTAGAATAAATTGTTCATCAAGGATTTTATCACAGAACAAGTTTATTTGCTGTGGTGTCGGAAGATCAGAGACATTTTCTTTCCAATTTGCACAATTTTTGCGTTTGGAGATCACCACGATTCCCAGCACACTCTGATATGATATTAAGGGTACTGTAACAATTTGCTTATGAATCATCAATCCGGATGGCATAATTGTTAACCCCCCCTTATACTTCGTACAAAGTTCATTCCAAGGATCATGTCATAGGTAGTTGCAAATCCTTTGGCTTTATCAATGTATGAGGTATATTAACTTTTAGAGACCATATTCTCACAGTGACTGGCTTAACCTTTTGATTGAAATAGGTTAGACTCCCATTGAATCCAACTGTTTGGAATTTCTATGGAGGTCAATCCAATAATCTTCTGGGGCAAGCACATCTCCAATGTGTGTGTAAGATGCTCCAGTGTCTATCATAGCAGCTATAGTTTGGGGTTCTTTGAAGTCAAGTTCTACCTCAACTGTTATCATTTCTGATGAGATGGGAGACGAGGAATTTATTGCTTCATTGTTGGTTTCTAAAATCATTTGACTTTGTTTTGAGCCGGTGCTTCCAAATCCTATCATTTCTTGCAGTAATCATTAAAGTTGATACTTCTTCAATTTTAACTTCGTTAGCTTTCTCAAACTAGGATCAATGACTCCTCCTTTAATATTAATTTGATTATTAATTACCATGGAGGATCTAGCAACTATTCTACCATAATGTCCTTCTAGAAATTCAACAGCTATTCCAGTTTTGACCTTTTTTACATTCATTTGAGAGAATTTGGATATACTTTGTGCTAAAGAGGTCACACCCTATGTCTCCATGGTTTCTACATGGGACAATTGCTGAGACATCAAGTCATTTGACTTTCAAAACACCAATTTGTTTTGTTTCAATTATCTGTTCAATGATAGGATCATCAGAATCTGATGTGAAATGAAAACCCTATACTGTGGTATATTAGTGATAAATTTGAAATTCAGCGACGTTTCACCAAGAATGTGATCTTCGATAGGAAATTAATTTAAACTAGCAGAGTGTGACAAGATGGATTTGACAATTCATTTGCATGCGTAGTCTAGATAATTATCATCTCAAGAAATCTAATATCAGTTAATTGAACAAAGTCCGAATCTCAATATCAGGATCAATAAATAACAAGTATTACGCATAATCGCACAATCTCACAATTATATTGGTCAACAGGAATCATGATAATAATTTAGATAAAAAATGTGGTGCAATTCAATTAATGATCTGAATGTTGAAATCAAAATTTACCTACTGAGAAGTTACGTTCTCAAGTTTCTGATCTCTGTTGACTTTATATTATTGAGAATTGTCTTGTACTCTGGTTGATCCTCTGTTTGATGTTGTGAATAGTTGCAGTCGGACATGGGTTAGCACTGAACTGATGTGTTGTCCTTGCAGATATCTTGGTCTCGCAGCAAGGAGGTTAGGGAACTTGGCCTCGGACAAGAAAGCTTGTGGCAGCAATAAAGACTGAAGCTCTAATGGCTAGTCTGGACAAAAGAGGTTGCGATCGAAGAGAAATGAAGGTCAGCCGGCTCGCAGGACAACGTCAGGGTAAGATGAGAAGGTAGAACCGAGGTCGGGGTGGATAAGGTCAGTTGTAGAGAACGAAGACATGGGGGGGCCGGGAAGAGATTGGTGAGGTTACCGACGTTGTAGAGAGGGGAGGGTGGTGGCATATCGCCTTACTGCTGCTGTTGAACACAGAGCTCTTGTTGTCACTGCTTCTGTTGTTGCAGGTTGATCGCTGGTTGGCACGTGTAGAGCAGAGTGTCACTGTTGTCGACGTGTCGTCGAGAAGAGGGAGAGGTGAAAGTGATGCTTGCTAGTGGCGGCTGAGGAAAGGAGATGGTCGAGCTGTCAGCCAACCGGTTAGAGCCGCGAAAGACGAGGGGGAGGCGGAATCTCTGGTGATGGGTTGGCTTTGGTTGGTGATGTTTGCAGAGGAGAGGATGAGGGAAAGGGGGCAGGGCATATGGGGGTGGTTGTGAGTGTGAAAGAGAGGAAAGTCTTAGGTTCTGGTCTTTGATTGGCTACTGATTTGTAAAAGCTCTGGGTTTTTTTTTTTTTGTAATTGCGGATATCTGGCTGAGATTGGATTTGGGATCTGAGAAAGAGATAGGATTTTGAGATGAATGGGTGAGCAGATAAGATGGAGAAGTGGAGATAATATTGGATAATAGTTTCACACTCAAAATCCGGGAGAATCGAATTTCACACTCGAACTCACAAAAGAGATTTTCATTTCGAAAACTCAATTTTTTTTTAATTAACTTCATTCATTATCCCTTTTCTAATACAATACCTTGCCTTAAATAGGCTTACAGACTTTTCTCCACATATCTGATGTAGGACTAAAATAAAAGAAAAGATGAAAATACAAGACTAAAATAACTCTAACATAAAAGAAATAAATACAGACTCCAAAAACAGAATAGAAGCATGGCGCTTCATGAATTGCTGGATCTGCATCATTCTTCCCAGGTGGAAGAAGATTCGACTCCAACAAGTTTGGTGTAGTAAGCTCTCATAATGCTTCAACACAACTGAGTCTACCTGCCGCAACTCACCACTCAATAAATAATATTTATTTTCATATAATCAGATATCATTAGAATACACCAGATAATTTAATCATCTAAAATTTTATCACATTTCACTGTTGTATTGGGAATTAATATCTGGGAGTGGACTCAATTTGGGGACTCTCAGAAAAATGACTCAGGGAAGGCTTACAACCAGTGGGTTGTTAAAGTTAAGATCAAATACTTGTAATCCACTGAATATCCAACATTGAAAAATGACTAATTTCAAAATCTTTAAAAGATATATAATATGAATATTATAATTTGAACTCTACAAGATTTTGAAAAATCTAAGACTACAGCATGCAAATCATTAACAGCTTTCGGGTAAACCACTTCGGACGAATTCGAACCATCATAAGTTGTCAACACTTAGAGTTTTAAATAACTTCCTGATGCTAGCTCATATATTATAGTTAGCGTTACTTTGTTCAAATATATTACTGATTTTCAATGTGTAGATCGTGCATGTGTGTGGCAAATATGACAGACTCGTTATGTAGACTCAGAAAACTCTATCATGACTAACAGTAGAGAGCTTTGCTTAGTGCCTAACATGTGCTAAAAGGATCACTCAACTCTTTATTGGAGAGAAACTTTACGCACTTGGGTCATAGTTCAATGGGTCAATAATACTCACAACCTCTATCAAAAGAGATTATTAGGTGCATCATCATGGATGTACATGACAGTTTACCTCTTACATTAGTAATGATGCCAAAAAATCTCGTGACAGGTAAATGCTGAGGGAATGTTCCCTGTCTAACAATAATGGAAGAAAAGCTGATAAACTGTAAAGTGTGAGATTCTTCTCGGCATATCAGCATTCACTGAGCTGTCGGACATGGGTCGGCCATAGACGATAGCATCCCTGATCTGACTAACATCCTTTGTCACCATATAACTCCAAAATTTGTCCTTATAGACATGGGTGTTTATTGGGACAAAGCGTTTTGCTTGTTCTCTAGTAACAACTCATTAACTTGCTCTTTGAGTTCAATATGTGTAATAGAATCCATCCTGCGTATGGCAAGTCAGAAAGACTAACTCAATGGCGTGTTGGGTATCACGCGTCAGTGGTAGCTTGCCCGGGAGGTCTTCAGATAGGAAATCGACAAGCTCCATAATCAAAAGGGAGGGTTCGGCAATATGGGAGAAAAAGGTTAACGACAAGAAGAGTCAATGACAGTAGGAGTCGACGGTAAAAGAAGCAGAGAAGGTGGTGTAGACAGTAAAATCGGAGAATGAAAAAGGCGGACGACAGTTGCGGTAGCAACAAAAGAGATAATAGCCGTGGTGGCCGGAGAAATAACACTAAACTCCTTAATCACAAAGTGGCTTTCAGGAAGATAGTGCTATCAGACTTAGGGGCTTCAATGGAAACCCTGTCAATGATGGCAATCTTAAATGGGGTCGGACAGTTGGCAGCAACATGCTCATAACCTTGATAGTTGTAACACTTGATTATAAGACTAAGTGTGGAGCAGTCTCTTTCTGTGTTCTTACCCTTAGCGTTACTTTCAGCACTTTTGTTGTTGGTGTGCACTTTGTATGCTAGTCTTTGTGTATGAACTTAGTGTGGATGCTGACAAGAAGTCGACTTGAATGTTGGGGCTTGATGATTCTGACTCCTAAATGCATGACTCAACTTGGGAACGTCTAAGTCTTAGACTAAAGCGTAAGCCTTTTTAAGCTCAGTGATTCCACGTTTACAAAGCTCATGTTCTAGGTCTAATCGAAGTCCAGCAAAAAATTGAGAAAAGACTTCGAAGTCACTCTGTTTGCCTAGGATATTATAACGATTGAGAAACTCGTCGAATTCATTAGCATATTCCTTGACAGATTTGTTGCCTTGAAAAATTTTGCGCCACCTGTCAAGAAGATGTTTGTAGTAGTAATGTGATGGCAGGTACTTACCCTTGAGTTCGTCCTTCATATAAGACCAAGTGTCTATTAGTTCTTGACCATGAGATACTCTCATTGATATTAAATAGGTCCAATGTCGGCTAGCTTGTCTAGTCAATTTTGTGATGGCGAACTTGACTTTCTCAGATTCAGAAAATGGGTATTATGTGAAATACCTACCTATTATGCGTAGCCAATCTAGAAAGATTTGAGGATCCGACTGACCAATATAATCCATATGACCATCAAACATTGCTATATCTATAATGGAAATGTGGGAATTCCTATATGCCATTTTTTTTAATTTTGTTTTAATGTGCAAAAGAAAAAAAACAAATTTTCCTAACAAATGCCTAAAACAAAAATTTTAAAAAAATAAATATTTCATGCAAGGAAAAAATATGAAATTTCTAACAACCATATGATGATGAAAGTTTTTACCTAACCCACACTCTGCTACCAAATTGATGTGAAACAGAGACACTATAGTGTGATATATCAGTGATAAATTTAAAATTCAGCAATGTTACACAAGAATGTGATCTTCGGTTGGAAATTAATTTAAACTAGCAGTGCGACGCGATGGATTTAACAATTCATTTGCATGCGTAGTCGAGATAATTATCATCTCAAAAAATCCAATACATATTCAGTTAATTGAACAAACTCGGAACCTCAATATCAGGATCAATAATTAACAAGTATTACACATAATCGCACAATCTCATAATTATATTGGACAACAAGAATCATGATAATAATTTAGATAAAAAATGTGGTGCAATTCAATTAATGATCTGAATGTTGAAATTAAATTTATCTACTGAGAAGTTACGTTCTCAAGTTTCTGATCTCTGTTGACTTTATATTGTTGAGCTTGTCTTGTACTCCTGGTTAATCCTCTGTTGATGTTGTGAATAGTTGTAGTCGGACATGGGTTACCACTGAACTGGTGTTGTCCTACTTGCAGGCAGCTTGGTCTCGCAGCAAGGAGGTTGGGGAACTTGGCCTCGCACAAGAGAGCTTGTGGCAGCCGTGACTGAAGCTCTAATGGCTGGCCTGCACAAAAGAGGTTGCGATCGGAAAGTGAAGATCAGTCGGCTTGCAGGACGTCGTTAGGGGAAGATGAGAAGGTAGAACTGAGGTCAGGGTGGATGAGGTCAGTGGCAGAGGACGAAGACGTAGAAGGAAAGCCGGGAAGAGATGGTGATGTTTCCGACGTTATAGAGAGGGGAGGGCGGTAGATTGTCGCGTTACTGCTGCTGTTGAACATAGAGCTCTTGTTACCGCTGCTTCTGTTGTTGCAGGTTGCTCGTTGGCTGGCACGTGTAGAGCAGAGCATCGCTGGTTATCGATGTGCCGTCGAGAAGAGGGAGAGGTGATGAAGATGTTGGTGGTGATGCTTGCTGGTGGTGGCTGAGGGAAGTAAGATGGTCGAGTTGTCAGCCAGCCACTTGGAGCCGCAAAGATGAGAGGAGGCAAAATCTCTGGTGATGATTTGGCTTTCGCCGGTGATGTTTGCAGAGGAAAGGATAGGGGAAGAGGGGGCAGGGCACATAGGGTCAGCTATGCGTGTGAAAGAAAGGAAAGTCTTGAGTCTCTGGTCTTTGATTGGCTGCTAATTTGTAAAAGTTCATTTTTGTGTTATTGTGGATATGTGGGAGATTGGATTTGAGGTTTGAGAAAGATATAGGATTTTTTAGATGAATGGGAGAGGGGATAAGATTGAGAAGTGGAGATAATATTGGATTATAGTTTCACATTCAAAATCTGGGGGGATCGAATTTCACACTCGAACTCACAAAAGAGCTTCTCATTTTGAAAACTCAAAATTTTCTTTAATCAACTTCATTCATTATCCATTTTCTAATACAATCACTTGCCTTAAATAGACTTACAGACTCTGAATTTTCTCCACATATCTGATGTGGTACTAAAATAAAGGAAAAGATTAGAATAAAATAAAAGACAAACAACTCAACATAAAAAAAATAAATACAGATTCCAATACTTGAATAGAACCATGGAGCTTCATGTGCTATTGGATGTCCGCATCAGAATCGTAATCACTTAAATATTCTTTGAGCGGCTTAATTGGTTCTTGTCTTTTGAGATAAGACTGAGATAGGGGTGTCAAGTGGGCCGGGTCAGCCCAACAACCTGCACGGGCATGGCCAGACCCAGCCCGACCTAGGTGGTACCCGGGCCAGACCCACCCCGGGTTTGGCTCCCCCGGGGCCGGGTCCGGTTGTGGCGGGTCGTGCCAGGCCCGTGTCTGGCTCGTGCCGCTGGGGCTGACCCGCCCCTCAGCCACCGACGACCCCTCCTGCCCTCGCCGCACCCTCCCTCCGCCCCCTGGCCTAAGAAATAAAATGTAAATTTTTTTTTTTGTGAATCTGCAGGTTCGAACTCTTGACCTCAACCCAACTATACAAACGTGATGACCACTATCCCACATGATATTTGTGTCAAAAGAAGGTGACAAAGATATTATATAGTTATTAAAATATTTTTTAAAAAAAATATACGGGCTAGCCCCGCTCGGCCAAAGTCCGGGGCACCCAGGCCACGGGCTGGACCCGAGTTCCATAAACGGAACCCGGGCCTGGGCTGGGCCGCCAGGTTTTGACCCGCCCCACCGCTGGCCCGCCGTGCCCGGCCCGGCCCGGCCCAGTTGACACCCCTAGACTAGGAACATAAATGTTTAAAGCATACTCCCCCTTGAGGCATGCATTGCCCATTGTTTTCACATGTGTCCTCTTGTTCCATAATAAGTGCAATCTGCACATCCTCTTAAGGGATCTGCCCTTCTTTTTTTCCTAAATTCACATTTAGAAAAGTTTTGGGGCAAGAATTTTATATATTTAATTCCCCATCAGACCATTCTTCACTGGTTTCTGTTTCGGCAGTAAAAGTTTTAAGATTGTATAAACTCTCATCTGATGAAACTTCTGAATCTGACTCAATTCTTTCAAGACATTGAGTTCAAAGATTTCTTCTACTGCCTTAATGATATTTTGAGATTTTTTATACGTGCACCATATGTGCAATTATTAATAAAATCATATCTAACCAAATCTAATTCAAGTTAAACGTAAATCTTAACCAAATCTATTCAAATCTAATTTTAAATAAAATCTTAAATCTACTAAATCTGAACCGTTCGACTTCCCCATCATAATCACTAATTATTTCAAAATAAAGTCAAAGTGTGATTATTTTCTTAACAGATTTTAAAACTTTTAAACATTTTTTTATTTTTTCTTGCCGCAACCAATATCACTGAGACGAAACGGCCGACATGATCAATTTCGATAGCAAAAATTGGTGGTCAAATCCAATTCCTAGATTTCAAACCATGGTTTATTTTTCAATTTTTGTTTTTTTTTTTTTTTGAAAAATCAAGGGCCATAACTCAATTATTAAATAAAATCAAATGGGGCTGACTTAAATTCGGTTACACATGAAAGTATCCAAAGTCACTACAAGTCTATTACTCATTAGTAACACCAAGACATTTTGGCATTTGAACAAGGCAATGCGACAGAAAGCAAATCAAGTTAATTGGCTCGACGATCCTAATTTATGCTTCTCTTATGTACCACATAGTTATCAATATATGCTAAAGGCAATCAATAGGAGACTTGCACGTAGAGCTTAAGGTATTGGGCATTGATTGCAGAACTTGAGCTAAATGTTTCCCTTTTTCTCTGCTTTTTCTTTTTCCTTTTTTTTTTTTTTTGGCTTAGCTGGATGCAGAGTTAACCTTCGGCCATTAGTTACTCTTTTTGGATTTCTCTTCCTTTCTTAACCTGACTTCCTTGGAAGCAAGAGTTATACCTTGGAAGATTGAACAATCACCGACCCTGGAAGGCGAGCGGTAAAGCTATGCAGAAAAGTGTTTTGAATTGCTTCCATTCACATAGAGAACTTTCGTTCAGCAACTTCACCATAATCACTATCCACTCAATCTTCTCAGAAAGCTCTGACAAATACATTAAGACCAAGTTGACTCCGCATGCCACGACATGCTGCAACTACAGCCACAATGCACAACAGATGTTGTCTGGCCAGCCAGATGTCGCACAAACTAATTACTTTCGTTTCATATAGGTTAAGTGCTCAATTAGGTTGATATACACTATTAGTCCACAACCCAACAACTTAGCTTTTGGATAATAACATGGTATTACAGCACCAATTTGGTTCAAACCTCACTATTGTAAAAATTTAAAATAAAATTCTGCCTTTTCAAGCGAAGTTCAAAAGTGGAGGCCTTTTCACGTGGCCCAAAGGCCCACCTAAGGAGTGTGAAGTGTTCAATTAACTTGATATACATTATTAGTCCACAACCAACAGCTTAAACTTTTGGGTAGAGTTGTTCATGGAGATGTACATTGGACAAGAGCCTCTGTAATTTCTGCTTTGAAACAGGATAATTGAAATGAAAACCTAGAATTGCTATAAGAACATGGCCATTTTTTAAAATAATTGAAAAATAGCCCTTAAGCGTATTAATATACAACATGATTTGCATATGCAATCAATAAAAACCTGATAGCAGCGTTCGAAGACTCGGTCGTCGGAGGGTGCCAAGACGAGTTCGAAACCCGATTTGAGGGAGCCATCTCAGAATCGACCAATTCGGCCAAGACTCTGAGTCAACTCAGCCGAATCAGCCGAGTCATGATCCGACTCGACCGAGTCAATGCTGAGTCTTAGCCGAGTCGGGTTAAAAAAAATGTAGACATACCTGATCTAGGGCTCGCCCCCGCCCGCTGTTTGCCTACCTTCCCGCCGGCGCCGCCTGCCCCCATCGCCGGCGCCCTCTCTCTTCTGTCTCTCCCCCTCCCCTCTCTCCCTCTCTGCCCCAATCTCTCTCTCTCTCAACTGAGAGAGAAATTAGAACAGAGGGAGGGGGAAAGGGGAGGGAGAGGGGGAAAGGGGAGGGAGGGTGCGTGAGAGGGGGGAAGGGGGGAGAGGCTGAGGGAGAGGGCGGGAGAGATTGAGAGGGAGAGGCTGAGTAAGAGGGAGAGATCGGGTGAGGGAGGGAGAGAGGAAGGGATCGGGTTCGGCTGAGAGGGCACTCGATCTCTCTCTCTCTCCCATTTATCCTTTTCTTTTTTATTTTGGGGTTTTTTTATATTTATCCCTCAAATTTTTCATATTTCTAAATTTACCCCAAATCATCATATTCCCTAATTATCCCCTCAAAATAGAATTGTTATGGACATGTGATACGCGAATTTTGACGGATACATTTTTTTTTACGATTTATCGTAATTTGTTCAAAAATTTTTGAGCTTTCTATGTAGCGCTTTGCGTGCATCGCCCTAAACCGATCCGAGTCGCCGCGACCGATCAGTCTCAATGCCCGCCGATGCGGCCAAGACCATGACCTTGAACCGTGCCTGATAGGCCAGTTTGACTAAACATGGAACCATGTTTTAAAACATTAGTTTGAGCAAAATGTAGACCCATATGCATATATAGTGTAAGCTACATAGGAAAAAGTGGAAGCCACATCAACTTGAATTTTTTAAATTAAAAAATTCAAATAAACTAAAGATACAATAAAAATGACAATAAGAAAAAAATTAAAAATTAAGAAAAATTGAACAAATTTTCAAAAAGATAATAATAACAATCATATGAGTTGAAATACACATATCAAACATACACAATTGTCAAGTTTGTTGCTTGTTAGTGTTCTTGGTGATTCTTCATTGGCATAACAGAGTGTGATCATTAGGCTTTCACCCAAGCTTGGCGGTGCAGAACACATAGCAGGAAAGCATTGGAGGGAAGAGGAAGTAGATTGAGACACAAGCCCCAGATGAGAAAGAAAAGAACATGAAAGGAAGAGAACAGAAGACCCAAATCTCTTGTAGAGTTAGTGAGATTTGGTGGACCGTGGGCTAGTAGATTTAAGGGTCTGATTGGTTGTCGTAATTGGCCGTAATTCGTAAGCCGTAATTGGTAAACTCTTTTACAGTTGTAAATGAGTTACATGCATATAAGTTTTACGGTAATTGGTTGGTAATATAAAGTTGTAAGTAGGAATGTGTATTGTATTTTATGGTGTTTGGTTGTCGTAATGTGTAAGTCGTAAGTGAAAAAGTTGACCACAAATTTAACTATTTGGTGATTAAAAAAATTTAAATATTGCAAATAAATACTAAAAATACTAAATATTAAAAAAATTTAATATTAATATAAAAAATAATACAAATTTGCATGACCATAAAATTAACTGTAAGTGGGTTGTGAGTGGTAATTTGGTTGCAAGTAAGTGGTAGTTAGGTTGCGTAAGTCTTACGAATTATGACCCAAACAAATACCGTAGTTGTAATTGAGCTGCAAGTCATTTACGAATTACGGCCTTTTACGCGAAACAAACAGCCCCCAAGTCTAAACATATATTAAAAAGAGGAAAGAAGTCTCTAGATGCATTGAGAACTAGTGATACTGCCAAAAATGAGAAGAAAATGAAGCCTACATAAAACTGTTAGGGATAGTGGAATAATTCGGATCACAGAAGTCGTAATAGTACAAATACTCAAAGAATAACAGCAACCAGAAGATACAAAGGTTTACGCGGTTTGGCGCAGAGCCCTACATTCACATGCAACATCATATTGAAGTTTTGCTATATCAACACAGAGGAGAGATTACAGATACAGAGCGATCACTAGCTATTTTTTAGAACATGAAACCCACGGTACAGAATTCCCGAAAGAATTATACAACAGAGATTGGAGAGAGAAGCCAGAAAGATCATACGGAAGAAGTATAAAAGGCCTCATATATATAGTTATTCTGATGGCCAAATGTAACACCCCATTCCCGGAATACGTACCCAGATACGTGTTCTGATTTTTTCGCTCGTATTTTTCGTATTTTTCCCGTATTTATTTTTTTATATTATTTTTAATATTATTTGATATCGGAACTGTGTTTTGTGGATCCAAAGCTAGCCTGAGTCCGAACCCATGATGGATCTCTTTCATTCAGTGATTTTACATTATTTGACCTTCCTGATAGTTGGATTTGGCTTGTTTGAGTTTTAAATGTTATTTTTCATAGTTTGAATTTTTCACTATTTTCTAAATTTTTTCTAATTTATTTTGCAAATCTCCTAAAATCAGAGTCGACCAGTATCATCGATCGATTCTAAAAATTTTAGTTTGCTAATAGAGTTGAATTTCTTGAATCTGATTTCACATTATTCCTCAGGATGATATTTTTTTATTTTTAAGAATTTTGAGGATTTTTCTGATTTAATCAAATTTGTCAAATATTATATTATATTAGTTTTTTTCCTTTCTTTTCCTTTTCCTTTCTTTTTTTTCCCATTTCCTTTCTCCCAACTGGCTCCCACGTGAGTAGCATCACCCCTCTCCCATCAATACTCTCTTTTTCTTCTCTAAATCTCTTCTTTCCTCTCTCTTCTCCTTGCTCACCATCTCCTCCCTTAGCTCTACCGCCGGTCCCAACTCCGGCCAACCCGCCGCCGGCCAGCAGCCCCGCATGTCACCCAGCTTGGGTATAGCCACCCTCTCTTCATCATCATCATCTTCTTCTTCTATCCTCTTATTTCTATATCTTTTCTTCTCTTCTTTTCCTCTTATCCTCTGCCTCCTCCCCCTCTTGACTGCCGACCACCCTAGCTGGCCCTGCAACTTTGGCGGCCCATCCACCACTCTCCACCAATCTCCACCACAAGCTCTGCCCTCTCCTCTTGGTCGCGCCACCCCAGCCCAGCCGCGCGCGTCGCCAACTTAGAGCTTCACCTCCTTTCTCCTTGGCCAACGCGCGCCACCGTTGCGCCACCCAATGCCACCCCAAACCCACAGACCCCTCTCCTCTTCTGTTCTCATCTCTCTCCTCTGGTTTCTCTTTTTCTCAAGGTCTGGTTTGGTCATGATCTGATTCTCTCTCCCCTCTCTCCTCTCGGGTCTCCCTCTCTTTCTTTCTCTCTAGCTCTCTCTCTCCCTACAGTCTTTCTCTCTTCCTCTCTTTGATCTGGTTCTGATCTCTCTCCCTCTGCAGACTCTCTGTCTCTCTTCTCTCTCTGTCTCTCTCTCCTCTCTCTCTCGGTCGAGTGTTGCACGTGCCCCAGTATTCAAGTCCAGACTCCTGCTAAGGGAGTACCACTTTTGTAATGTGAATGCTTTTGTGTTTGGGCGGTTGCGGATATTTGTATGTGTAGGTGATATGTTGTATAATTGTATTGTGTGGTTGGTGTTTGTATTAGCATTATATATGTATATCAGTGAAATGTATTGTATTCTGTGACTGTAATCGTGTAGACGATATTTGTATTTATGCATATGCTGGTACTAACCCTTGTGCAAGTACTCTTGTATAACCTCCAAGCTTACATTCAGCCTCCGGGCTTCAACCCTACGGGTTTACGCGCTCCGCTTCGTATGCAAACCTAGCGCTCAGTGCTTCACCACTAACTCCGTCCTAGCGTAGTTACACTGTGAGTGTGACTTTGTCACATGCGGTAGCTTAGCGTTCATACGCTCGCTTCGCCATGTGCGTTTAGCTGCGCTGCGAGCAGTAACCATGCCGAACGTGACAGTGTCTAGCAATGTATGTTAGTTTCGCCCCAGCCTGCTTAGCTCCGCTTGATTGTTATAACTAAAACTCAATCATATTATAATTATGATTGTGAAGAGTTTGAAATATTTAAATATGTTTTCCTATATCATATTATTTGATCTGCCAACTATCTATATCATGTTGCTCGATTTGCTAATTATCTGACACTCGACATTATTGTATTCCTGCACTCTTTTCATAATATTGTAATCCTGTGATTGTTTGTGCTATTGTACTCCACCCTGACACCTGACACTTGATGCATTATCACCTGACACGTAACGTGTGATATTGTATTTAACTGCCTCTTGTGATTTGCTTGTACTATACTTCACTTGTGATGTGACACCGATTGGTTATCTACTTTCTCTCATGCTCTTGTTATATGTATAGTGACTATGATCCTGTACTCCTGAATTCTTGTATCTTCAGATATCCCGAACCCCTGTACTCCTACCCCCGTGTCTCCTGTGTCATGCTCTTGTTGCTTGTATTGTATAATATTATAATAGATAACTTGCACCAAGATGAGGGAAACTGATGAGTCCTGATTTAGTTTCATGTTTATGATGGCCTTATAGTGTCACGCGTGGCCACATTCTTGAGAGATCATCTGGAGGCCACCAGTGATTCCGTGGGGAGTACTGGCACCCCTACCTCTCCTGCTCTCTCCTGCCGGGTATGCACAAGCCCTAGGCCTATTCCTATGAGATCTGCGATACCGTACTCTTGTTCGGGCGATCAGTAAGTCACAGTACCTATCGGTACGTTCCGATTCAGTACCGGATACTCCTGGACCGTTGTCCCGGCAAGTATGGGATCCATACTAAACATGGTTCGTCGAACTCCATCAGTTTTCGAAAAACTTGCTCTCTAACTTGTAAGTGAAAGTATGTGGGATGAGACACATACTAAAGCATACAATTTAAATGAGCCCCAATAATAATAATGTACTAATCTAATAATTAGTCAGCATTTTATCAGATTCGCGTTGCTTTGCAATTGGGGTTGCATACACTCGGATTACGGTGGACATGGGACAAAGGTATATATATATATATATATATATATATATATATATAAGGGTTTCCTCGTTTGGATTATTCTTTCGACGTATTTGTTTGTACAACTGGTTTTGCCGTATTTGTTTTTACCGAATTTTGATTCGGATTTATGTTTTGGGTTTTTAATTAAGGTTTCGGGTATTATTTATTAATACTATTATTATACCTTACTCGCCACTTGTGTAATACATTGTGTCTCTTACATGACATTACACTTGTACTACTGTGTACTTAACCTCCTGACTTGCTTACTCCTGGTCTTATACGAATTACATAGTTACCATTTATATTCATTGCTTCTTGCTTGTCTACATGACTTAGGTAGTCGACATACTTCACAGTACCTGTAAATGTTCTCTTATTCTGTTACATTGAGGGCAACTCTGGTTGATAAACTTAGACGATGGTGACATGAGGTATATGGTATATATATGAGAGTTTCCTTGTTTGAATTATTCCTTCAACGTATCAATCTCATGAATCCAAGGTCTGAGCCTGTACAACTAGTTTTGTCCACAATTGTATTTATCGCATTACTTGATGTCCCATTACATGCTTATGTGTGTATGCCAACGACACACTTTTCATGTAAACGTGTGCTTGTCTGTGCACGCCACTTGGCTTCATTTTTCGTACTCATGGGTTACTTTCTGACAACCCTAGACCTCCATATCCAGATTCTAGAGCTTGGAGCTTTTAGATTCCCCCCGTTGCTGATCAGAGTGCGCAGCGGTAGTGTGGATCATCGGTCAACCATCCAGAGCCCTTTTCTTCCAGCCCCTTCTTAGCTCTCAAGATCCCTTGATGTAGCTCGTGAGCACCTTTTGTATTGTTCACATCTTGTAAAGCATACTTTTGCACCCCTTGGTGTTGTAATATTCTTGTAATATTGTATCATGCTCTGTGCTAACAGTGTACTTGTACTATTTTATTAGAATGCATATTACTATTGTGCTTCTGTACTCTGATTCAAGTCTATACTGATGTTTAGCGTATATAAGTGAGGGTATTTCTGTCATGCGTATATACGTCACAGTAACGTCTCCGTACCCACGAGATCGGGGTGTTACACCAAATAACTTCCGGATTTGATTAGAGTTCCTAATCGAATAATGTCTTCTCATGGAGCCAAGGCTGACAAGCTTTGAGTCCAAACTGAGTCATGCATGCACGTGTTGCTACTAAACAATAAAGGAACTTATCCACCAATGAATGAGCACAATTCTGTTTGTCATCCAATAGAATTTGACTCGCACTATAATTCCTCATGCTACACCATGACTCACAAATGCAACTCCCTTGTAACAGACTTGAATGTGAATCTAATTAGAAGTAGGATGCCAATGAGGGAGGACCACTCATCCAATATAATTAGACTTGCACCAGGACTCCTCATGCAATCTGAACTCGAATCTAACTACATCTAAGAATCAGGTTGGATTTGGGTTAATCAATAAACGGGTAGGGTTCGGGTTTGATATTTGAGCCATAATCCAACAATAACAATGGGCATAAAAAATGCTTTAAAGAAAAAGTTCCAACTACAGACTTCATATGTGAAATTGGACACTTTTTTCCCATAGCAAACCATTGCTTATCCACGCTTTCTCCTGCCTGCTATGTAAAGAAACATGGATGCTAAGCTACAAATCGTCAAAACATGCCACCTGGCATGTCATTTGAAAAATCAGATTAAGGAAGAATGCAGAATCAGATTAAGGAAGAATGCTGAAGCAACAGGTAAGGGAGTGGTTTGACTGGTTTCAAAGGAAACGCGGTTTCAAAAAAATAAAGCAAACACAACAAATGCTGAAAAGCTGGACACAACTCGTTACCCCTGTGAATTTATGGGCTATAAACTATGGGTTTCGTTTTCATTTTGGTTTTCATTAGAAGAACCAAAGATAAGATGGTGATTGCGGGGGTCAAGTGTGAAACATCCCTGGCTTTATGACAAAGTTGAGGACATTCATTTATCAGAATCCCCTCCCTCCCTCTTACATAAACATGATAACATCCTAAGTTAGGAAGCTACTAGGGAAGTCGGCAGCAGTTGTAACCCAATTCACTGTGGAGCCTTTGAATTTTGTGCTCCATAACGCTATATCATTCATCATGATGCCCTATAAGCCTAAATTGTTGAATTTGTCATTCTGGTCACAGTTCTATGGTACAGTATATGTGGCTCTGCAATGAAACCAATTGTTTGGATCATTTGAGAAGGTACTCAAATTTTCAGATAATCTCTATGGTTGAAAACTCAACATGCCTCCTGCTGCAAATTAATAACCGTACATACCCTTCTGACCAGTTAAAAGTGACCTGTGGAACTGTTCTAAATCTTTTTAATTCCCTTAGTATTTAAAACTTGAAATTTAACCACTCTTCAATTAATTCTTGTTTCTTCCCACTTGCCTAAAATCTAAATCCAAAATTCCTTAAAAGGTCCCCCCCCCCCTCAACCTCTTACTCGAAGTATAACTCTCTAAAAAAATCCAATTTCTATTCCCAACTCTCTCTCTCTCTCTCTCTCTCTCTCTCTCTCTCTCTCTCTCTCTCTCTCTCTAATTGTATCCCTCATCATCTCAATAGTCTCTCGATCTCTATTTCTTTCAAAGCCTATTTCTATTCTCACTCATATTAAATCTATACCTTACTTCAAATCTCTCTCTCTATATATGTTGTTTCTCTGACTCTTCCTATATCTCTCTGAATCGATCTCTACCGCTTTCTCTCTTAAACCCATATTTTTCTCTTTTTTCTCTCTTACTTCAAGGGAGAACAAAAAAAATAAAGTAAGAGAGAAGAGAGTATAAAGAAAGAAAGAAAAAGATGATAAGAGTTAGAAATAAGAAGAGATAAAAACAAGTTGGAGAAAGTTACAAAGAGGAAGAAAGAAAAGAAAGTTAAAGAAAGAGGAAAAGGAGGGAAAGAGATTAGAAGAAAGAGATAATAGAAAACGAGAGAAATAAGATTAGAGAGAGATAAGGTTGAAGATAGAAGATTGAAGAGACAAAAATTAAAGCAAACAAAGATAATAAAGAAAGAAATGGAATTGGAGAGAGAGAAATGGGTTAGAGATCAGAAAGAGCGAAAACAAAAAGAAAATGAGTGCTCAAGAAAGAACGGTAATAAATAGAAATTGGTTTTGGGGGTGGTGGTGGTGGTGGGGGGGGGGGGGGGGGGGAGACGATGGATGACAAAGGAGTCTTAACAAAAAAAGCCATATTGATTATTAGAGAAATAAAGAGGAGGATATACTGAGAAATTTAGAGAGAGAGTAAGAGGTAGAGAAAGAGAAGGAAACTTTTAGAAATAGAGTTGGGAAAAAAAAATTTTGAAATTTTGGGTTTATAATTCCATACAGTATAGAAGAAAAATATGAATTAAGCTAAGGCAAGGAGTGAAATGACAAGTTTTTATCTCAAGGGAGTTATAAAAGAACTTTTGAAAACTTTAAGGGGATGTTTATGATTTATCAAATGGGTAGATTAAGTCTTATTTGCAACAAGAGGTGGGTTGAGGGGTGAACCCGTCAACTTTTAAACCTTGGGAGGACTATCTGTGTATTTTGTATACCCCCGGAGGGGTTGGGGGTTATTAAGAAAATATACAGCATTTACCAATATGCACGTATAAAATATACAACATTCACCAATTGTATGTATACACAAATAGACACGTGCAAACACTCAAAAGAGTGACAACAACATGAGATTTAGGCCATTGCAGAATAGGTACGAACGAGTGTGAATTTCAATGAGTCGACCAAAATCAGGAATTCCTTCCAGTGATATGACAAACAAGAGAAACAAAGAATCAAAGGTAATACAGTATGAGATGTGGGCCATGTCCATGGCCAACTAAGGGAATTTGTAACAAAAAGTTGTTTCAGGTGTTGGACTGCAGCTGTACCAAACAGAACCAGACCCTTCAAGTCAAATACAAACCAAGGCTTAGAGTCATCTCCAAATCATTCTTGAGTTCAGAATTATAGAAATCTTGAAATAATAATGACAAGTAATACTGATCTAAAATTAAAGCAATAAATCAGGATCTAAAAAACAGTCAGATTTCTGATAGGCATTATTTTAATTTTTATTTTTAAGAAAGAAAACAGTAATAGGTATATGGATAGCATCTAATTACAACATATTAGACTATAATTATGCAAACCAAGAAAAGGGAGAGTGGAGAGGAATCCGTACCAGTCTAGAACGATATTGACCAAAGTCACTCTTTCCGTCAAACTCATCACTCCATAATTCTAATGCCTCGATGGATAGAGTAGGTCCAGGTGTAGCATTCTTTTTGAGCATTCTCTGTAGAGAACATCCAAAATAACAGCACATATGTCATCACTGATGAAAGTTGAAACCCCTTTTTTCTCCTCCGCCTGCTGAATCGAGGCAAAAGCCACATTATTTTCCCAGAAGCTTGGGCAGCAGCCTTCTGTTTAGACCCTGATTCTCTCATGACCGCCTGTGACCAACATGGTAAACCTTCTATAAGGACTAGTCACTCCCCTTATAAATAAAGATTGGGTAATGGATTTACGATTATCTGCAAGCATTTGTACATACCAGCCAAAAACGCAAAGATTGAAAATGCAGCGCAAGCTTAAAATGTTGGAAATATCCCAGCATCTGAAAAAATATGTGAAATACGGACAGTTAAATCATATGGAATATTGGAAGAAAGAAACTTATACGAGAAAACCATAAACCTTATTTGCACATGTAACGAAACTAAAGGTGTATTATAAAGAAAGGTATGTTGCCTCCGATCAATAAACTAATAACTCAAACATAGAAAAACAACAATACTAGAAAGATAGGCGCCATAAGGTCTCGAAGACGGATGTCCTTTGTTTGATGTTAAGAAACGAATGGAAACACATAAATTATTGAACTGGTAGGTTCTATGAGTACTTATAATCCCCCCCCCCCCCCCGGTACTGTCTTGGTTTCCATTAAAAAAAACATGTACTATTGAAAAAGGCAGAAAACCCCCTTGTACGATTAAGTTCAGCAAAAACACCCTGTACTATTATAATATTTTGAAAATTCTATCTATTTTCAGATAACAGACAGGGATTTTTTTATCATATCTTAGTTAGTACAAGTATGTTCCTAGCTAAATTCAATAGAACAAGCAAATTACTGTCAAATTTTCTTAAATTTGATAGTATAGGGGGGTTTCTACCCATTTCAATATATTGGAGGGTTTTTTATGAAACCATGATAGTGCAAGGGGGTTTTCAGCAATTTACCCTAAAATAAATGTCTAACTTCCTTGTTCACTACAGAGAAGTAAATTGACGGACCCATGACACGACATACTTTGCATCTATCTGGCCAAACTCTCCCTAATTTCAATCTAAATGCATGTCTTTTCTAACCTCTACCCCCCAAAAATTAGTATACAAGTTAAAGATGAGTATATGGGCATCATGTTACTCACACGCGCGCACATGGGCATCAGGTCATGCGTACACATGCTTGACTCTTTCAGGAAGGATTTTGAAGCAAAACTTTCCCATTGGAATTTGATGATTGGGCGATCACTTCAAAAGTCCACTATGTTAAAATTGATCTACATCAATTAGAGTGCCCAAAACCAAAAACCAAGTGATCTGACGTCCTCTCTGCCTATGCATCACAAAATGGGCAGCTGAAAATAGCAAGTTCTTCAGTTTGACAGTGGAGAATAATTATTTGGCAATAAAAATTGGTGTACAAGTGTTTTGAAGTGTCTACATCATGATCCAAGGTCTGAATTTCCAATTATTATGCCCCAAATTATAGATGTGATCAGCTTACTACTTTTTAGTTGTTAGTTTTACGGCCACTCGATGCATAGCAGAAAAAAATTATCACTTGATTTTTTTTTTTTCAGTTTTGGGCATCCAAATGAAGTACATCAACTTCAAAACAAGCAGGCCGTCAAAGTGAATGGCCCATCATCGCCTGCATTTAAATCCTTCCGGAGGTAGTCATCTATAGCCGCTTTAGCTCACTCTCATAGGCAAAGACAAACCTTCAGGACAACCTAATTGTTAGATCATGTCCTAATACAAACATATAAGACTTATATGAACATTCAATATACATTGTTAGTCCACAACCCAATAAGTTGTAGAGTGATTTCTTGACAAGGTATTAGAACCCCAAGTTCAAGAGATCTTGGGTCCATACCTCATCAGTGACAAACTTGAAAATTCTTCACCCAAACTTGTTCTGCCTTTCAAAAGCGGCATGTTTAGCCAGAATGTTTCTGTATGGCCCATCCATTGGAGGAAGAATGTTAAGTTTAAGTTTGATTGATATGCATCGTAAGTCCACAATCCAAAAGCTTAAGCTTTTTGTGAATCGGTAGGCATTATTTGATTAATTGTTTTCTTGGGCTATTTTTCTTCTTTATTTTAATTTAGGCTCAGTTTTAGTCCCATATTGGATATGTGGGAAAACTTCTTTTGTCTTTGGGCCTATATAAGGCCAGGACCTGTAGGCACTTCAGTTGATTGAAGAAAACACAGTTTTGCATTACAATTTTTCTTTGTGATTTAAATCTCTGCATGTGAAATACTGAGTGAGATTAATCTCCTCGGTGCTGAAGCCAAAATCATCTTTATCTCAAAACCCTAATTTCTTCCCTCTTTCTTCTTTTTCCCCTTCCAGTATTACATCAGTTTGGTATCAGAACTGAAATTCTTACTTCTTCCACAAATCTCCTTCCACAAAAAAAAATCTCAAACCCTAGATCTACTCCTTCACTTCTTTAGTTCACTAAAAAATAAAAATTACAAAATCCCACTGTTCATCTTCTTCCCCACTTCTCCAACTCAGAAACCCATCCAGGTTTTGCCCCCATCATCCTCTTCTCTGACGTCCTCCGACACCCTTGTCAAGCCTCCGCAACACCGCCGACGACTTCACTGGAGTTCACCGGAGTCCCCAATCCTCGTCAACGATAACTACTCACCTCCGAAGAAGTCCCGATTAAATCTACGCCTCATCCGCCGTCGTCGTGCCTCCTAGTTCCATCAGAGGCTTCCTCGACACCATCGGTTGTCGCCACCGTCGACATCAGAGCACTGCGTCTTCATCTTCGTCAATTCTACCTCGAAGTCACCCCCCCACCAGATCTCCTCAATCGTACAGATCACCTCGCCAGCTTCTCCTTCGACCGTCGCCGACCTCTCCCAACAGAGCTATCCTCGCCGGAGAAGTCGCCATCACCGCTTCGTTAACACTCCACCAACATCGTACTCCCTCATCGAGCACCATTGCCCTCTCCATCAACTTCCCCTCTTTGCCTTCCATGCATTGCCTTCCCTGCCTCTAGTCCTGGTCTCGATCTCCTCACTGCCCCAGCCGTTTCGCTCGCGATCCAACACCGCCATCGTCTTCAACCACCGCTGCCACAGAGCCCTAGGTTGGATCGGGAAGAGAAGCTCGCAGCTGGGTTGTGAGTGGAATTTTCAGACCCGATCCAATTTAAAAGGTTTGGGTTTGAGTTTATTGGATAAGAACCCGACCCGTTTCGCCCAAACCCGAACCCGAGCCACTCAACTCAACCGCTGAGTCAGCAACCGGGTTCAACTCCGCCAAGTGGCCAAGTCAAGACTGAGCCAACTCAGCCCCCTTTGCAGCAGCGTACAGCGACAGCCCAGAGCCCATTTGGAGGCCGAATCGAGTTCCGTCTGAAGCGCTGGGTCCGTAGCTGACTCCCGAAGATACTAGAAGAGTTTCGTAGCTGCTGGGCAACAAAAACATCTTCTACATGCCCTTGTCTGAAGCCCCTGCTCGATACCGGTATTTTTTCAAGCGCCTTTAGGTACTCTCTAATCTCACCTCTCATTTTTGCGATATTTGCATATCTCTTGTGTACCTGTGGTGATTGTTAGTTGTAGTTGCTCTTGTTAAGTGCCTATTTTGTTGCTTGCTTGCATTTTCACTGTTAGGTCATTTTGCATAATTCATTTTAGGAACCAATAGAAAATTTTTTGGTTGATCATATAGCGCACGCATCTAGTGAAACTTAGGAAACAACTTTGAATCCGTGTGATTGTGTGTATTGCATGGTGCATTCTCCTTCGTAGTAGTAAAACTTATTCCACTGACCATCTAAATATAGAGTACAAACTTGACCTAATCCTTAGGGAGCTTCAAGATTTGAAACTTAAAGTTGAAGGGTTAGAAAACAAGAACACACAAGAGAACTCGATAGATGAAACCGAGGTCGGAGAGGGAAAAACACCGATAGGCGTAGAGTGAAGAAGATGACATAATCCATAGGATTAAGATAGATCATCCAATGTTTAACGGTATCCTTGACCCAAAAATTTTTAGTGATTGGATAGCAGACTTAAATTACTACTTTGATTGGTATAGGATCGCAGAGGAGAGTAGAGTTCTGTTTGCTAGGATACTGTCAGGGTCAGCCAGAATTTATTAGACCTCAGTAGAGAGAGTACACTAGGTGTTGGACTTCAATTGAGTCTTGGGAGAAAATAAAACAAAATCTTAAGGAGAAATACCTTCTCAACTCCTATAAACATCGCCTATTAGATAAATTGCACAGCCTTTAACAGGGTAGCAGGTAGTTTAGGAGTACACAACCGATTTTGACGACCTAACCCTACGTTGTGAGGTGCAAGAGAATTCCTACCAGGCGTATCGAGATACCGTTCTGGGTTGAGGTCAGACATCCAGCGAGTAATGTTCACCCACTCCCACAAGATCGAGACCCTTGAACAAGCAAGCCAACTAGCTCAAGATATAGAAACCTCTCTTAAGTTTTCTTCAGAACGTAGGGTCTTTCGTAAAGCCGGGAAGCAATCTAGTCCAAACTCTAACACAACTAAAGACCCTAAGGACAAATCTGTGATAGATGAGTCTTCTAGGAGTGCCAAGGGTAGTCAATATTTTAAGTGTCAAGGCTATGGCCACATTATTGCACAGTATCCCTCTAGGAACCTCCTAATAAAGGAAATCAATGATGATGAGATCAAAACAGTCGTTCATGAAGCAACTAGTAGCGTGGCTGATTCTGATGATGATGTTAAAGTTACTAGCATCCAGTTAGGTGTTATTAGGAGTACACACACTGCTGTTAGTAACGAAGATTGGCGTAGATTTAGCGTGTTTTACACCTATATTGCACATGAGGGGAAGAACTATAAGTTGATGATAGATGAGAGTAGTTGTGCAAACATCATTGCCAAAACAGCTCTTGAGAAGATGAGTCTCAGGGCTGAACCACATCCCTACCCATACAACGTGAATTGGATTGATAAGACTGCTCAATCTATTACCCAGCATTGTCAGGTTCCTATCCATCTAGTTACGAGAATCATGTTTGGTGTGATGATGTAGACATTGACGTTGCACACATTTTATTGGGTAGGCCTTGATTGTATGACTTAAATGTAACCAGTCTGGGTAGGTCTAACACTTATGAGTTTAAATTTAATGGAAAGAAAATAGTGTTGAAACCTACCAAACCAAGTCAATTGTAGGGAGTACCAGGGAGAGAGCAGTCACCGAAAAGAATGACAAGACACCCTGCTACTTAGTGACTAGAACCCACTTTTCTCCTGAGTCTCCTATTGATGGGTCTACATCTAAGTCTAGGAATTCCGCGGCCTTCTCCCTCTTCACCTAGGTATCCCACCCATTGCCTAGTTGAGCCATCTGCACCACATTTGTATAAGTTACGTGAACATAATACAAGACAAATGACAATTAGCAATTATAAATATTAATCTGCTGCAGAGTCTCACAAGCGATTGCAGGGCATCGCAATTGGTGATGAGGTGCTAATTAGAGTGCACCCTGAGAGATTCCCACTGGGAACTTTGAGAAAGCTCCATACTCGACACAGTGGTCCATACAAGGTTTTGAAGAGGCTTGATTCCAGCGCTTATGAGCTCAAAATTCCCCATGATCTTGGAATCGGTCCGGTATTCCACGTCAAGGATTTAACTCAATATCGCACTCCCATGAGGCCACAGCAGTTTTCAGTTCGTTCATTGCTGTCACCACTGCAGAAGCTTGTGTAGTCTTTCCCGGTTCGATTTCATTATCCATGTCACCGCCATTCACCAGTGGCAAATTTTCAATGCCAGGGAGAATTGATGGGAATCAGTAGGCGTTATTTTCTTAGTTATTTGCTTAGGCTATTTTTCCTCTTTATTTTAGTTTAGGCTCAGTTTTAGTCCCATATTGGATATGCGGGAAAACTTCTTTTGTGTTGGGCCTATATAAGGCCAGGACCTGTAGTTTTTTTATTCAGTTCAGTTGATTTAAGAAAACTCAATTTTGCATTGCAATTTTGCTTTGTGATTTAAATCTCTGCATCGTGAAATGTTGAGTGGGAGATTGATCTCCTTGGTACTGAAGCCAAAATCATCTTTATCTCAAAACCTTAATTTCTTCCCTCTTTCTTCTTTTTCCCCTTCCCGTGTTACATCAACTGGTTTCTCAACAAATGAATAAGTCAGTCCTTCCTAATACATACTCTATATGGAAGTTGAAGTAATCAGCAATTAAGCATTTTACAAACCCCCCTCCTCCAAAATCAATAACATTGCCACCATTGTGGACTACCTGAACCACAGATTTTCGTACTCCAGAATAGCTAGTCACTGTTCTGAACACTACTATGCTAAGATGGCTTGCATTGCAACCCCTGCCCTCCCTTGATAAGGCAAAAGTAACAATAATGAAATCCAAAAGAGAGAAAAAAAAGACAATGAAAACGACAGTGACACCACAACCATCGTTATATGCACCAGATACATTTAGAAAATGTATTATTTTGTCATACATCGTTCTTTTTTTTATATGTAAATAGAGCTGTAGAGTTTAATCCAAGTCCCAAATTACTATTCACACATGTAAAGGTTGCTCGAGATATGACATGAAAACCTGAGACTATTCCAACTCCGCTTCACATTTCAAAACACTGTTCTGCTCATTAAAAAACTCCAACAAAAACTAACTGTATATAAAAGCAAATGCAAGAAATAAGGTGACAACGGATGAAATTTTATAGATTGAACACTTAATTTCCAAAGTTGTTACCAGTTGAAGATACTGAGAAATTATGACTGCATTCCCGGAAATGCATTGCAGATGAGAAGAACCTAAAGCCACCATACTCTCACATATGCATTCCACAAATTCAAATTCGCTTTCATCAATGCCAGCAGCACTGGAGCTAGGTTTGTTTAAGAAATCTCTAGATGCATTCATCAAGATCTGGAAGATATTACTCATTGCAAAATCAAATTCTGGAGTAGTAGCATCAACAGGCCTTTTTCTGCAGGAAATTAGAGGCAAAAGCACATCAGTAAAATGCTTCAGACAAATTTTGGACTGCAATAATTAGGGAAAGATGGTTACATCTACCTTTGGGAAACAAGTTTGAAGAACTCACAAGCATGGAGGCGAAATTCGTGAGAAGAAGTAAGAATCCACATCTGTTACAAAAAGCATAAAATATTTATGAGCCCCACAAGAATCATATCATATTAAAATAAAATGCAGTACGACAACTTGATAATATACCCATGAATCAGGCCATAATTGGCAAGATCGGGAACAGGAGCCCATTCCGCATAGGCATTAACAGCATTTAAACAGCAGTCACTGTAGCTACATGTTGTTTTGCAGTAACTAGTTGTTGCTTTCCATATTCACTTAAAGCAGCTCCAAGGTGTTCCTTAAGTAACTGAAAGAAGACACCAGATTCATCACACAGAAAAACTTAAGGAGAGAGAAATATTAACAGTCATAGAAGGGGAAAAAAAATCAATGGGACTACAATAGGAGATAGATAGATTACAGTGTACAACAAAGGCAAGATCTCAGTCAAAGTTTCAGAAAGACCGCGCAACAATGCCCGACGACGATCACCTGTA
Organism: Agave tequilana; assembly: GCA_038442645.1. Classification (NCBI taxonomy): domain Eukaryota; kingdom Viridiplantae; phylum Streptophyta; class Magnoliopsida; order Asparagales; family Asparagaceae; genus Agave; species Agave tequilana. Next base: position 68,866 of record JAVJIF010004061.1, read on the forward strand.
TATGCACTCAAAAAATCAGAATAAGAGCAACAAAAGAATATAGAACTTTTTACAGTTTGCTATACTAGAAAATATATTTTGAAAAGAAAAAGTAAAAAATATCTTTTAAGTAACAAAAAAAAAGGTAGACACAAAAGGAGACCTTCCAAATCTTCATTGTGAACTGTGATATCTTCAGGCAGCCATCTCAGCATCATGGCAACTAACTCAGCCTGGACACATATAAAAAGGGGGGACAAAAAAAATTTCCACAATAAGAAGTGTGAATCCATGATAAATATTAGTAACTGACAGCTCCAAGTGAACAACATAGTGTTACCTCTGTTGGGCCTTTACTGGATAGAGAAACTAAAGACGGCAGCAGCTCCTGCCATAGGGTTACACCTTCTCTCCTAATTACCTGGAAATAAAACGAAAGGGAAGAAAATAAATACCATGACTATCCAGGTAAACTTGTAGCATCAACAATGACTAAGGAGCAGATAAACACCTCAGCAACAAGGGCAGCTGTTTGCTCTTCAGTGCCCATTCCTCCTGAGGGCTGGTCATCTCTGATATTAGATTGACGGCCACATTTGCAAATTCCTTTTGTTCTGTAATGCTAAATTCGTCCCATCGGAATCTGACCAAATGCTGAAGCCATGAAAATATGATGTCACAAAGCAAGAAGCCCCAATAGCATTTTAAATTTTTAAAAACAGACATGAATAATTAACCAGAAAAATGTGTTCTCATATTCTCTCATAAAAGAGAGAGCATTGTATGATGGGTGTATGTCATTAAGCTTAAGTTCTAACTGATCGTGATCGGCACAACTTGGCATATCAGATCAAATGTATGACTAGTTCCAAATGCATGCTCAGGAAAATAGATGTACTTCTTTGACGTCAGGAAATGGAGGCAACATCTTTCTACTTCACGTATTTTGAAAATAAGGTATTATAAAATCTAATAAAAGGAAAAATGTACCCTGAAATTTCCTTCTTCCTGCGAAACCTGGTAATTATCATAGCAGATAGCACAGAAACATGGATTCATAAACTATTTCAGCACTCATAGGCTAAATAACACAAGTACAAACTGCTGTATCTTTGGGAATCATGTATTATTCAATTCAGCATCAAGTTCAACCAGTGCTCTAAAAGACAAAAGCAGTAGAAAAGAAAAGGGAAAGAAAGTGACTTGATGCAATTGCTGGAAGACCAACTCATGGCAATAGAATTGAGATATAGAACCTCTAACATTTTTTATTACATAAATTAAATGGAAACAGAAAGGTTTAAGTTGGAAAGAAAATGAAAAGAACAAGTCTGTCCTTGGATTTGGTTTCTAGATAACACTCTGAAAGGTCCGGAACAAATGAAACAGGTTAACAAATCAGATAATCTTACTTGTGCCCTTATATTAGAAAGGACTTTGGTTCGCAGATGATACATTAAACGAAATTAACCTTGGGATTTTGACACTGCACAAGATAACAATGTATACAATGTTTCAAGAAATTTAAACATCGAGAGAACGTCCAAAAGCAAGGCAATGAGTTTAGGAGAACAGTATGGATGGATCTAGTACACATATTTGCCTAAAATAAAAATGGATATTTTGCAAAATGTTGGGAACAAGTTGCCATTTGGTTCTTTGGTTTATTTGATGTCTTAGGAATCAATGCAAGTCATTGTAGCAAACCATATGATCCTCTCCTCATGCTCTAGACTGTTTTAGTTAGAAGTTTGAAGGGGCTCCTTTGTTTGCATGAGCTCAGACAGCATGGGATAGGCAGCTCATCATTGGGAGCTGGTAGGAAATTTGGATCTAACAGAAATTTGGATCTACTTGATTTTACAAGATCATTTCTAGTCCACAGTGCCCTTATGGGAAATTTGGCACCGGCTAAAATGGTGGTGAGCGTCATCAACTTGACATCTGCTCGTAAACTTGTCATATTATCCATGAAGCCTTGTGAATATTGAATTGTACACCACACTGAACCCTTCAGATCACAAAGAGTTAGATGTTGAGGTTGATGACTAAGGGTGTATTTTTATTCCAGCATGAGAACAAATAGGTAGTAAATCCAATGGAAAATTTTATACTGAACTGTTTTACACAGTTATCAATTTGAATGAGAGAAAATGGGAAAGCCGCTTCTCATACAAAATTCCGTTTTCTTAGTCCAGACTATCGTCATGGATCTGATGAAGAATCCACAGATATATTTCATCAAATGTACAAATCCATACTAATCAAAAGTTTCTGGATTAAACATGATCATTATATCTCATGAAAGAAGACTAGCTTAAACAGGGTTTAGACCTTTATGAATTGCAAGTCATTGTTATCCCATGCTGTTGATGCTTGCAATGGACAATTCAGCTTGTTGAAACAACTTGAGATATAATGTACACGACAACTTGAGATATAATGGTTTTTGTGTAAATAGGATTACATAAGCAACATTTAGTGTCTACCACAAATTTGATCACAACAGCTACTTTATGCAACATGTTTCATTGCTATGCAAATAAAAAGAAAAGAACAATGGTGCATTCACGGACCTGCAACATTTTGAACCCATGCAGCCTAATCTCTGAGAACCAATCCTTGCGAACCAGATGAAGGGATGTGTTTGCTAACACACGAACATCTCCAGTTTTTATCTGCAGAAAATATATAGAGAAATCTAAAGAATGCAAGGATGATGCAAAAAAAACAATGTGCACAAATCCAAAATAGCACGGTGTTGGTGCTTGCTCCTTCCATCCCCACCCCCCCCCCCCCCCATGTGCACGGACAGACAAACATCACAAATTTGTACGGAAGAGGCTTCAATACTCCTAGGGCATAACTAAGTTAGTTATGCCCACCTATAAAAATGTATAGTATTCAAAGAAATTGGATGATCCACTCTGTTCATCTTGATCTAAATGGTTTAAAAGGTTTATAGACAAAAATCCATGGCATTTTGAGGACCAATTGCTCATACGCCAAGTGATTGTAAAATTAACAAATTCTAAGTGTCAGAAAACTGTTCATTTTGCCACCACATAAAGCATAGATAAATGACCTTCAAAATGCATAATTTTTGTTTATAGATCTTTTTAAAAAATGTAGAAAGTTTAACAGATTGGTCGTCTAATTTTCATTATAAAATATGCTTTTTTATATGTCTTTGGAGTATTAAAGTCTGCCCCCCCCCCCAACCAAACACACACTCAAAGTTTGTTTATACAAAACTATATATATGTAGATCTACATGCATATGGATTAATGACATCCAAAACAATCCATCTTAATTTCATGAAATACATTAGACAATATCTTGATCCAGTCCTTTATTAAGATTTGACATTTCTCATAAAGTTATAGGGGAAGGGAATTAATAATACCATCTGTGGTCTGATGACCTTGTGTTATTAAGGATGTAGAGCAATTTACGGGATGCATTATTGTGCTTCCTTCAGATATGAGCTTCAGTATGATCATGCCAAATAAATACTATTAATCACATTGCACCTTTGGAAAGGGTGAATTTTAGAAGTCATAATTTGGATTTTTTTTTTTTTGTTGTTGAAGCAATTAATAATGCAATTTAATATTCCCAACTAGGGTTTATAAACTAATTCTAACCGACCAAAATCTCAAAATTTGATCCAAGTTTTGCCGCAAAGCAGTGGTGCACGCATTTTACTAGTTCATTGAGCCCGTGCTGATTCCAAAAATAAAACTTTAACCTCACTGAGCTTCACACAGAACCAGAAAGTGATCGAAACAAGCACAGAGATGGGCTTTTTGAGTCGAAGAACGCAGACCGATTCCAAGTAAGCGACGGCGTCCTTCCGAGCATCCGGGGTCGAGCTCCAGTCCAAGGCCGTGGCGATCGCCCGGGCGACATTGCTGGCGGTCTCGTCCATTGCTAGAATCAATCGATTTGAGTGTTTGCGAGAAGAGGGGCGGTGAGATGTTCAGAGCTCGGGTTCCATTAGGGTTTCGCTAGGTTTGCGATTGATTCGAAGAGGAGTAGAGAAAAGGGGAAGTGATAGGGGAAAGGAGTGTACGGAGAACAGACGGGGGCGAGAGAAAAGGGGTTTTTTTTTTGAAGGTGAGGAGAAGACTAGAGAAGTACTCTGGACTGGAAATAGAATAGCTGGACTTTTATGGGATGGAAATTTGGGCTGGTTTAAAAAAATTAATAACAACAATTTAAAAATATTTTTGAGATAGAATATAACGTTATTAAGGTATTTATATTATACTAATATACTGTCACTATCGGTGAGAAACAACCCAATCGGTCAAGAAGAGGAAGGGAGGAAGAAGAAAAAGAAAGAGCGGAGAGAAGAAGGAGGGTGAAGACGAACGACAAAATTTCTATATAAGTTACGAGAGAAAACCTCTTTCAGCTAGTATCAGCACTGAAAGTATTTTGTAAATTAAGTCATAACACATCTATTTGGGGGTGATTCTGCTCCTCTCAATTACCAGTAGGTAGTAGATTGTCTGCTTCATTTATCAATTTAATAGACAATTTGATATGATGACAGATTGTTCAATTCAATCCAATCATTATCGAGGCCTGTTTGGTTAAGGGTGGAAGTAAGGAAGTGAGGAATTGAGGAAGTGATAATAATTCCCTTTGGAATTTGGGAATTGGTTAATAAGTTTTACGGTGTTCGGATGTTGCTGGGAAGTGTGGTTTGAAAAATGTTTTGTCTTTTCCGGCGTTTGGATGATAATGTGAAAGTGGAAGTAGAAAAGTTGACCACAAAGTTGACCGTAAAATAATATTAAACTAAAAATTAATTAAGAAAAATAAAAAATGGACTGTAATTAAAATGCAAGTGAGATTTACATTATCAAAAAATTAACTGTTTTGTGCTACAACTTATTACAGATGAGATTTATATGACCACAAAATTAACTGTAGCACTCTGGAAAAGAGGAAATGATTGTGTAAAAGAGAAAAAGAAAAGAAAATTGAGTTATCTTATTTTCTTTTTCCTGTGTTTGGATAGATAAGGAAGTAAGCAATTATGCTTCCCTATTTCCTTACTTCCGCCCACTTCCTTGCAACCAAACAACCCCTAAAAAGTGAATTATCCACTGCTGAAAGCATTGCAAAGATTTAAATAATCTTTTGAGAAATTTTCTTCAAATCCTTTTGTTGGCCCAAAGGCCTATCACCGTAGTTTTAATGATGATCAACTCATGAAGTTATGTTTACTATTGATCTTGTGTTTAATTAGTGACAGATTCATTATCAAGATCTTAGTAGGTGCATAGCTCAACAAAGGATAAAATGTCAAGATTTGGAGCTAGCACGGTGTGATCCAAGGAGCTCTTGGATCAAGCTTGGACCAAGTCAAGAAGATGAGAAGCCTTCAAGTGAAGACTTCAAGAAGATGAAGACTTGTGTCTAGGTATAAGATTTTGTTTTTGTTTTAGATAAAATGTAAAGGATAGAATAGTGGTGGATTGCTCAAATATATATCACACACACACTCTTGATAGAATTGTTTTCATAAAAGATTTTTTGGTTTAGAAAAGATTTTCTAGTTTAAGAAAATACATGTTTGGATTTTGGTTTTCATGTTTACATATCTTTTGACCAAAATCAAGTTTAGAGCTTAATGTCAAAAACTTAGATATTTCATCTTATTTGTGTAGTGGATCATATCCATACACACCATACTTTAATGAGTTCAAAATATCTAGTTTTTATTTGAAGATGTTTTGGAAAAACAAAGTTTAGAAAACATGTTTTGGAAAAAATATTGTTTTGGAAAATACAGTTTTTATCATGAGCCAAATATTTCAAGTTACAAAAATAGTCCAATCTTTTATAACATGCCTTGATTTTGTGCAAGCATGTTTGATTATCAAAGTATATTGGTAAAACTATTTTTGTAGATTTTTATGTATTTTAAGGGATTTTATTTGAGCCAAAAAGACTAACTTTTTAATCCCAGAAAACTGTTTCAGGCTTCGGATAAGTCGACTAGTAACCTTTATAAGTCGACTAATCCTGGAGTCGGCCGACCGGACCGGTCGACCAACGTGCACAAACGTGCACGCCTTTGTGTACTAGAGGACGGCCGACCGTGCCGGTCGACCGCTCCAGAGAGCAGAACTCTCTGGAAAGTTTGGCCGACCGCACGGGTCGACCGACAGAGAGTTGGACTCTCAGCTCCAGTGGGTCGGTCGACCCTGGCGGTCGACCGTGGCTCCAACGGTCAGAAATCCGACCGTTGGCGGTCGACCGCACGGGTCGACCGGCAGTTCTGACAAAGCCCCAACGGCTAGTTTTTGACAGCCTATATATTTGGGGTTTGTGGACTGTTTTCAACAAGATTTGGAGAAGTTTTTAGAGCCAGTTTTTCTCACTCTTTTCAGAAGTTTTTCTCCACAAAATAAAGAGCAAATACTTCCAATCAAAAGGGAGTTTTATTTAGAGTGTGTTAAAAAGAGAATTCTTGAGTTTTTCACCATACCTTTCATCCTTGTTTTCTCACACAAACACTTGAGCTATCCATTGATTATTCAATCCTTAGGAGTGTTGTAGTGAGAGCCTTTAGGTGATCAAAGTGTTGTGATCACCAAAGATCTTTTCTTTGTTCTTTGAGGAAACGGGCAAGTGTGCTCGTGGTTGTTTAGGGTTCGGGTGCGAACTCTTCTTGTTTGAGGTGCGGCCTCGGCGAGCTAGTGAGCTTGCGTGTGTACGGGACTAGGGAGTCCGAAGGCTTGTAGGTGTTGCGGCACCGAGGAGAGATCCATTGGGATCTTGCATAGTGGAAATCCTTCGTGTGTCGAAGGCGGGGATGTAGAGCAAGTGTGCTCGAACCTCGAAACAAACCTTTTGTGTTTGCGATTGCCTTTTCTCTCTCTCTCTCCCTTACTTATATCTTGCATTCAATTATAGTGTAAATCTTTATATGCTTGATATACTTGTGTGCTCATATTGTATACTTGCTTGAGTTGTTTGCTAACACTTGTATTTAACCAAGAGAGCCAACGCGGCACCTCAACCCATTCAAGGGGAATGTAGAGGAGTTTGTCCAGAGCCCTTCACGGGGAATTCGGCAACACTCTTGTGTTATACATAGTGTTTAGTGTAAAAGTTTTAATTAGGTCATAATTGCTTTTAGCTTCCGCATTATTTCCATCATTCATCATTAAGTGACCTTTAGATTAGCCATCACCTATTCACCCCCCTCTAGGTGAACCTTCAATTAGTATCAGAGCTTGGTACTCTGATTTGGGTCTAACAACCTAGAGTAAAAGATCCTCATTTTTAGGCTAATCACAATATTTTTGTACACACACCATGGACTTCATGTCACCACCCATGTTTGACATTGTTAACATCCATATATGGAAGGTGAAGCTGTCCTTGTACCTCAAAGCCTTAGGTTATCATGTTTATCTTTCCACTACTAATAATGCATATTGTTTAGATGGTAAGAATCTTGAGGCTAATGCAAAAGCCATTCATGCTCTTAAATGTACCCTAAATAATGAATATCTTTCTAGGGTTTCTAATGTTGATTCGGCTTTTGTAGTTTGGAACACCCTCCTCTCCCTTGGTGGAAAAGATCAATACTATGCGGGGAGCGATTCGGACGTTGGAAGTGACATCTCCAACGTGTGCTACATGGTCCAAGGGGATAACCCCCTTGAGGTAAACTCCGAATCCGATGATGTAGACATGTCATATGATGAGCTTACCACTTTTTGCCAATTATTGCTTGAGAAATATGACATGATTAAGAAAGATAATAAAAATTTGAAAAAGAAACTTGATTGCATGCATGTAGAACATGATACATTTAGAAGTAACATTGCATGCTTAGAAAAAGAAAATAATGTTTTGAAAAATGAGAATGTTTCCCTTATGTCTAAATTAAATGATCTTTGTGAAGGGAACACGATTTTGAAAGATAAAATTGCTTTGGTGGAAAACAAAAAGAAGTTGTTTTTCAAAAAAATAATTCTTTAAAAAGAAAGATTTGTGAAAAAGAAAAAGAATTTGTTTCGAAAAAGAAAAAGAAAAATGATCCTTTATCTCATCATGCTTTACATACCACCACTAATGAGATAAAAGTTTTGAAAAATAAAATGGATTGTTTGAGTTCAACTTTGAACTCTTGTGCATTTAACCATACTAGGTTGGAGTCCTTGTTTGCAAAGAAACAAACTCCTCATATTAATGCACATCACTCTCATCATGCATTTGCTTATGTTGCACGCCACGATCACAATCACACTCATAAGCATACTAAGGTGTACGTATGTACACATTGTGGCCGCAAAGGCCATCTAGCAAAATTTTGTTTTGATAAGTTGCATGTTTCAAATTTTGCTAATCATAAAAATGTTTGGGTGCCTTACAAAGCTAACCCCAAGGACCCAAGAAAAAATGGGTACCAAAACCCCCACCCCATGTTTTTGATGTAGGTGAGGGATCTCTCAAGACGTGAGAGATTTGGTGCCTTGATGGTGGATGCACTTGGACTTGATGGACACATATATAGATGCATCGCTATCAAGGAGTTTTGGTGGGTCAACCACCATATTTGAAGCTTTGGAGTTGGTAACGATTTCTAAACTCATACTTTTTATTTACATGCTTATTCATTTTTGACATCATATAGCATGTTCATGATTTATGTATTTTTGTGCTTCATGTGGTATGAACTAGTTTAAATGTAGATTTTATCAAAGCTTGCATGTATACATGTACAAATAGTGAGTTACATTTGATTTATATATGTTTGTACTTCATGCTCATTTGTACCCACTTTATGCACATGTATAGGCTAGTTTTGATGATTCTTTCATTTATACATTTTTTGTCAATTTTCATGTTTTTACTTCATGTATATGTATTTTTATTCAAATCTAATAAATATACATGTATACCCGTGAGTCTCTTGCCTTCATGCAAATACATTTGATAGACTCTTTTATGTTTGGGATATGTATGTATATTGTTGGGATTGGATAAATCATACATATACCTAGAAGTTGTTTGTTTTATTGAAAAATGATTTTTCATGTTTTTGTAAAAAAATTGATACATGATCACTTTTGAGCTTCAATGTCTATTTTCATGAAAATGCTATTTACATGACTCTTGTACACTCACATTTTATTCATTTTGTCATGACCTTTTTTCATGAACATCTTTTTATGAGTTTTATAGATCTTGAGTGTCATATTTGTGTATTTGGTATGATTCATGAAATACATATGCTTTGATTTCTTGTTTTTGAAGGATCTTTAACTAGTTTTTCAAAAAATTTTTAACTAGTTATTGTTCCTCATTTGGTAGTGATTTTCAATTCTAAAATATTTTCAAATCTATTTTTGAAAACCCCTACCATCAATGGGAGGATGGATGGGCGATTATGCTTTGTATGCTTCATTGAAAATCTTTTACCTTGTGCATATGAAGGGTGGTAGGTTATGAGTTATACTCTTGATCTCATTGTTATGTCAATTGGTATCATTGAATCGTTTCAATTGGTATCAATATGAACTTATTTTGGTATATACTTATATTTTGTTTCTTATATATGTATGTATCAATTTCAATTGGTATACTCATTTCATACATATATATGATTTTCATGTGCTTAACTTTCAATTGGCTCACATCTTTAAAAGCACAAAGTTTATGATGAAAAATAAAAATTTGATCATTATGTTTACCATTGATATCAAAATGCTTCAACTTCATATTTGTTAAATTTCAATTGGTATCAATATGTTTTATAATAATGATTATTTCCAATTTGGTATCTTAAAAATTTGTTTGCTTTACAAGAGCTTTGATACCTTTAAAAATTTTGTTTAAGAAAAATTAAAAAAAAATTGTTTTGGTATGTATTTCCTATATGCAAGGAGAGCTTAACATCTCTTCTACATATAGATTCATGTTGAGTATATTATAAATTGAGGAGCTTGACAACTCTTCTTTATATGATATACGTGTGTAGGGGGAGCTTCACATCTCCTCTTATGCATTACATAATATGTGTTATGTGAGTTAGGGCTTATCATCCTTCTTCATGTAATGCATATGTGTAGGGAAGCTAACTTAGCGTCTTCCTCTTCATGAATGTATATCGCATATAAATCTTTATTGATTGATTTGTATTACCCCTTCTTGATCTTTTTGTGTTTGACAAAAATGGGGAAATTTTTTTTTTGATTTGATTTTGCTTTGACCCCTTGTTGATGATTGACGAAAAAGGGGGAGAAAGATTTGGGTTTATATGCATGGTTGAGTAAGATTTATGTTTATGCATATATATTTTTGTATTGCAAATAGGAGAAAAAGATTTTGATTTATGCTTGTTGCTTGTTTTATCTCCATACTTGCATACATATTTATAAGCTTTATTGTCATATATTATTATTTATTTGGTATGCATGAGTTAAGGGGGAGCTTCTTTGAAGCTTTACTTTAATCCATACATATATAACTTCATGTGTTTTGTCATCATCAAAAAGGGGGAGATTGTTGGCCCAAAGGCCTATCACCCTAGTTTTGATGATGATCAACTCATGAAGTTATGTTTACTAATGATCTTGTGTTTAATTAGTGACAGATTCATTATCAAGATCTTAGTAGGTGCATAGCTCAACAAAGGATAAAATGTCAAGATTTGGAGCTAGCACGGTGTGATTCAAGGAGCTTTTGGATCAAGCTTGGACCAAGTCAAGAAGATGAGAAGCCTTCAAGTGAAGACTTCAAAAAGATGAACACTTGTGTCTAGGTATAAGATTTTGTTTTTGTTTTAGATAAAATGTAAAGGAAAGAATAGTGGTGGATTGCTCATGTATATATCACACACACACTCTTGATAGAATTGTTTTCATAAAAGATTTTTTAGTTTAGAAAAGATTTTCTAGTTTAAGAAAATACATGTTTGGATTTTGGTTTTCATGTTTACATATCTTTTGACCAAAATCAAGTTTAGAGCTTAATGTCAAAAACTTAGATATTTCATCTTATTTGTATAGTGGATCATATCCATACACACTATGCTTTAATGAGTTCAAAATATCTAGTTTTTATTTGAAGATGTTTTGGAAAAACAAAGTTTAGAAAACATGTTTTGGAAAAATATTGTTTGAAAAATACAGTTTTTATCATGAGCCAAATATTTTCAAGTTACAAAAATAGTCCAATATTTTATAACATGCCTTGATTTTATGCAAGCATGTTTGATTATCAAAGTATATTGGTAAAACTATTTTTGTAGATTTTTATGTATTTTAAGGGATTTTATTTGAGCCAAAAAGACTAACTTTTTAATCCCAGAAAACTGTTTCAGGCTTCGGATAAGTCGACTAGTAGCCTTTATAAGTCGACTAATCCTGGAGTCGGCCGACCGGACCGGTCGACCGACGTGCACAAACGTGCACGCCTTTGTGTACTGGAGGACGGCCGACTGTGCCGGTCGACCGCTCCAGAGAGCAGAGCTCTCTGGAAAGTTTGGCCGACCGCACGGGTCGACCGACAGAGAGTTGGACTCTCAGCTCCAGTGGGTCAGTCGACCCTGGCGGTCGATCGTGGCTCCAACAGTCAGAAATCCGACCCTTGGTGGTTGACCGCACGGGTCGACCGGTAGTTCTGACAAAGCCCCAACGGCTAGTTTTTGACAGCCTATATATTTGAGGGTTTGTGGACTGTTTTCAACAAGATTTGGAGAAGTTTTTAGAGCCAGTTTTTCCCACTCTTTTCAGAAGTTTTTCTCCACAAAATAGAGAGCAAATACTTCCAATCAAAAGGGAGTTTTATTTAGAGTGTGTTAAAAAGAGAATTCTTGAGTTTTTCACCATAGCTTTCATCCTTGTTTTCTCACACAAACACTTGAGCTATCCATTGATTATTCAATCCTTAGGAGTGTTGTAGTGAGAGCCTTTAGGTGATCAAAGTGTTGTGATCACCAAAGATCTTTTCTTTATTCTTTGAGGAAACGGGCAAGTGTGCTCGTGGTTGTTTAGGGTTCGGGTGCGAACTCTTCTTGTTTGAGGTGCGGCCTCGGCGAGCTAGTGAGCTTGCGTGTGTATGGGACTAGGGAGTCTGAGGGCTTGTAGGTGTTGCGGCACCGAGGAGAGATCCATTGGGATCTTGCATAGTGGAAATCCTTCGTGTATCGAAGGCGGGGATGTAGAGCAAGTGTGCTCGAACCTCGAAACAAACCTTTTGTGTTTGCGATTGCCTTTTCTCTCTCTCTCTCTCCCTTACTTATATCTTGCATTCAATTATAGTGTAAATCTTTATATGCTTGATATACTTGTGTGCTCATATTGTATACTTGCTTGAGTTGTTTGCTAACACTTGTATTTAACCAAGAGAGCCAACGCGGCACCTCAACCCATTCAAGGGGAATGTAGAGGAGTTTGTCCAGAGCCTTCACGGGGAATTCGGCAACACTCTTGTGTTATACATAGTGTTTAGTGTAAAAGTTTTAATTAGGTCATAATTGCTTTTAGCTTCCGCATTATTTCCATCATTCATCATTAAGTGACCTTTAGATTAGCCATCACCTATTCACCCCCCCTCTAGGTGAACCTTCAATTGGTATCAGAGCTTGGTACTCTGATTTGGGTCTAACAACCTAGAGTAAAAGATCCTCATTTTTAGGCTAATCACAATATTTTTGTACACACACCATGGACTTCATGTCACCACCCATGTTTGACATTGTTAACATCCATATATGGAAGGTGAAGATGTCCTTGTACCTCAAAGCCTTAGGTTATCGTGTTTATCTTGCCACTACTAATAATGCATATTGTTTAGATGGTAAGAATCTTGAGGCTAATGCAAAAGCCCTTCATGCTCTTAAATGTACCCTAAATGATGAATATCTTTCTAGGGTTTCTAATGTTGATTCGGCTTTTGTAGTTTGGAACACCCTCCTCTCCCTTGGTGAAAAAGATCAATACTATGCGGGGAGCGATTCGGACGTTGGAAGTGACATCTCCAACGTGTGCTACATGGTCCAAGGGATAACCCCCTTGAGGTAAACTCCGAATCCGATGATGTAGACATGTCATATGATGAGCTTACCACTTTTTGCCAATTATTGCTTGAGAAATATGACATGATTAAGAAAGATAATAAAATTTGAAAAAGAAACTTGATTGCATGCATGTAGAACATGATACATTTAGAAGTAACATTGCATGCTTAGAAAAAGAAAATAATGTTTTGAAAAATGTGAATGTTTCCCTTATGTCTAAATTAAATTATCTTTGTGAAAGGTACACGATTTTGAAAGATAAAATTGCTTTGGTGGAAAAACAAAAAGAAGTTGTTTTTCAAGAAAATAATTCTTTAAAAAGAAAGATTTGTGAAAAAGAAAAAGAATTTGTTTCGAAAAAGAAAAAGAAAAATGATCCTTTATCTCATCATGCTTTACATACCACCACTAATGAGATAAAAGTTTTGAAAAATAAAATGGATTGTTTGAGTTCAACTTTGAACTCTTGTGCATTTAACCATACTAGGTTGGAGTCCTTGTTTGCAAAGAAACAAACTCCTCATATTAATGCACATCACTCTCATCATGCATTTGCTTATGTTGCACGCCACGATCACAATCACACTCATAAGCATACTAAGGTGTACGTATGTACACATTGTGGCCGCAAAGGCCATCTAGCAAAATTTTGTTTTGATAAGTTGCATGTTTCAAATTTTGATAATCATAAAAATGTTTGGGTGCCTTACAAAGCTAACCCCCAAGGACCCAAGAAAAAATGGGTACCAAAACCCCCACCCCATGTTTTTGATGTAGGTGAGGGATCTCTCAAGACGTGAGAGATTTGGTGCCTTGATGGTGGATGCACTTGGACTTGATGGACACATATATAGATGCATCGCTATCAAGGAGTTTTGGTGGGTCAACCACCATATTTGGAGTTTTGGAGTTGGTAACGATCTCTAAACTCCTATTATTTACATGCTTATTCATTTTTGACATCATATAGCATGTTCATGATTTATGTATTTTTATGCTTCATGTGGTATGAACTAGTTTAAATGTAGATTTTATCAAAGCTTACATGTATACATGTACAAATAGTGAGTTACATTTGATTTATATATGTTTGTACTTCATGCTCATTTGTACCCACTTTATGCACATGTATAGGCTAGTTTTGATGATTCTTTCATTTATACATGTTTTGCCAATTTTCATGTTTTTACTTCATGTATATGTATTTTTATTCAAATCTAATAAATATACATGTATACCCGTGAGTCTCTTACCTTCATGCAAATACATTTGATAGACTCTTTTATGTTTGGGATATGTATGTATATTGTTGGGATTGGATAAATCATACATATACCTAGAAGTTTGTTTGTTTTATTGAAAAATGATTTTTCATGTTTTTGTAAAAAATTTGATACATGATTACTTTTGAGCTTCAATGTCTATTTTCATGAAAATGCTATTATATGACTCTTGTACACTCACATTTTATTCATTTTGTCATGACCTTGTTTTATGAACATCTTTTTATGAGCTTTATAGATCTTGAGTGTCATATTTGTGTATTTGGTATGATTCATGAAATACATATGCTTTGATTTCTTATTTTTGAAGGATCTTTAACTAATTTTTCAAAAAATTATTTTAACTAGTTATTGTTCCTCATTTGGTAGTGATTTTCAATGCTAAAATATTTTCAAATCTATTTTGAAAACCCCTACCATCAATGAGAGGATGGATGGGCGATTATGCTTTGTATGCTTCATTGAAAATCTTTTACCTTGTGCATATGAAGGGTGGTAGGTTATGAGTTATACTCTTGATCTCATTGTTATGTCAATTGGTATCATTGAATCGTTTCAATTGTATCAATATGAACTTATTTTGGTATATACTCATATTTTGTTTCTTATATATGTATGTATCAATTTCAATTGGTATACTCATTTCATACATATATATGATTTTCATGTGCTTAACTTTCAATTGGCTCACATCTTTAAAAGCACAAAGTTTATGATGAAAAATAAAAATTTTGATCATTATGTTTACCATTGATATCAAAATGCTTCAACTTCATATTTGTTAAATTTCAATTGGTATCAATATGTTTTATAATAATGATTATTTCCAATTTGGTATCTCAAAAATTTGTTTGCTTTACAAGAGCTCTGATACCTTTAAAATTTTGTTTAAGAAAAATTAAAAAAAAAATTTGTTTTGGTATGTATTTCCTATATGCAAGGAGAGCTTAACATCTCTTCTACATATAGATTCATGTTGAGTATATTATAAATTGAGGAGCTTGACAACTCTTTATATGATATACGTGTGTAGGGGGAGCTTCACATCTCCTCTTATGCATTACATAATATGTGTTATGTGAGTTAGGGCTTATCATCCCTTCTTCATGTAATGCATATGTGTAGGGAAGCTAACTTAGCGTCTTCCTCTTCATGAATGTATATCGCATATAAATCTTTATTGATTGATTTGTATTACCCCTTCTTGATCTTTTTGTGTTTGACAAAATGGGAAAAATTTTTTTTTTGATTTGATTTTACTTTGACCCCTTTGTTGATGATTGACGAAAAAGGGGGAGAAAGATTTGGGGTTTATATGCATGGTTGAGTAAGATTTATGTTTATGCATATATATTTTTGTATTGCAAATAGGAGAAAAAGATTTTGATTTATGCTTGTTGCATGTTTTATCTCCATACTTGCATACATATTTATGAGCTTCATTGTCATATATTATTATTTATTTGGTATGTATGAGTTAAGGGGAAGCTTCTTTGAAGCTTTACTTTAATCCATGCATATATAACTTCATGTGTTTTGTCATCATCAAAAAGGAGGAGATTGTTGGCCCAAAGGCCTATCACCCTAGTTTTGATGATGATCAACTCATGAAGTTATGTTTACTAATGATCTTGTGTTTAATTAGTGACAGATTCATTATCAAGATCTTAGTAGGTGCATAGCTCAACAAAGATAAAATGTCAAGATTTGGAGCTAGCACGGTGTGATCCAAGGAGCTTTTGGATCAAGCTTGGACCAAGTCAAGAAGATGAGAAGCTTTCAAGTGAAGACTTCAAGAAGATGAAGACTTATGTCTAGGTATAAGATTTTGTTTTTGTTTTAGATAAAATGTAAAGGATAGAATAGTGGTGGATTGCTCAAGTATATATCACACACACACTCTTGATAGAATTGTTTTCATAAAAGATTTTTTGGTTTAGAAAAGATTTTCTAGTTTAAGAAAATACATGTTTTGATTTTGGTTTTCATGTTTACATATCTTTTGACCAAAATCAAGTTTAGAGCTTAATGTCAAAAACTTAGATATTTCATCTTATTTGTGTAGTGGATCATATCCATACACACTATGCTTTAATGAGTTCAAAATATCTAGTTTTTATTTGAAGATGTTTTGGAAAAACAAAGTTTAGAAAACATGTTTTGGAAAATATTGTTTTGGAAAATACAGTTTTTATCATGAGCCAAATATTTTCAAGTTACAAAAATAGTCCAATCTTTTATAACATGCCTTGATTTTGTGCAAGCATGTTTGATTATCAAAGTATATTGGTAAAATATTTTTGTAGATTTTTATGTATTTTAAGGGATTTTTATTTGAGCCAAAAAGACTAACTTTTTAATCCCAGAAAAACTGTTTCAGGCTTCGGATAAGTCGACTAGTAGCCTTTATAAGTCGACTAATCCTGGAGTCGGCCGACCGGACCGGTCGACCGACGTGCACAAACGTGCACGCCTTTGTGTACTAGAGGACGGCCGACCATGCCGGTCGACCGCTCCAGAGAGCATAGCTCTCTGGAAAGTTCGGCCGACCGCATGGGTCGACCGACAGAGAGTTGGACTCTCAGCTCCAGTGGGTCGGTCGACCCTGGCGGTCGACCGTGGCTCCAACGGTCAGAAATTCGACCGTTGGCGGTCGACCGCACGGGTCAACCGGCAGTTCTGACAAAGCCCCAACGGCTAGGTTTTGACAGCCTATATATTTGGGGGTTTGTGGACTGTTTCAACAAGATTTGGAGAAGTTTTTAGAGCTAATTTTTCCCACTCTTTTCAGAAGTTTTTCTCCACAAAATAGAGAGCAAATACTTCCAATCAAAAGGGAGTTTTATTTAGAGTGTGTTAAAAAGAGAATTCTTGAGTTTTTCATCATAGCTTTCATCCTTGTTTTCTCACACAAACACTTGAGCTATCCATTGATTATTCAATCCTTAGGAGTGTTGTAGTGAGAGCCTTTAGGTGATCAAAGTGTTGTGATCACCAAAGATCTTTTCTTTGTTCTTTGAGGAAACGGGCAAGTGTGCTCGTGGTTGTTTAGGGTTCTGGTGCGAACTCTTCTTGTTTGAGGTGCGGCCTCGGCGAGCTAGTGAGCTTGCATGTGTACGGGACTAGGGAGTCCGAGGGCTTGTAGGTGTTGCGGCACCGAGGAGAGATCCATTGGGTCTTGCATAGTGGAAATCCTTCGTGTGTCGAAGGCGGGGATGTAGAGCAAGTGTGCTCGAACCTCGAAACAAACCTTTTGTGTTTGCGATTGCCTTTTCTCTCTCTCTCTCTCTCCCTTACTTATATCTTGCATTCAATTATAGTGTAAATCTTTATATGCTTGATATACTTGTGTGCTCATATTGTATACTTGCTTGAGTTGTTTGCTAACACTTGTATTTAACCAAGAGAGCCAACGCGGCACCTCAACCCATTCAAGGGGAATGTAGAGGAGTTTGTCCAGAGCCCTTCACGGGGAATTCGGCAACACTCTTGTGTTATACATAGTGTTTAGTATAAAAGTTTTAATTAGGTCATAATTGCTTTTAGCTTCCGCATTATTTCCATCATTCATCATTAAGTGACCTTTAGATTAGCCATCACCTATTCACCCCCCTCTAGGTGAACCTTCACCTTTTAGAAAATTATACCATGGTATTTTGCATTTAGGTCGTAACAGAAGTATGTACTACAGTTAATGACAATGATTAGTCTAACCTAAGAGCTTCCATCCTGACAACAGAGAAGTCCACCATAACCACCATCGCTAAGAAATAACTCAAGATGGAGTAAATTCACAAAACTCAAAAAGTATTTCTTAATGCAAATAGGGGAAGGACGTCCATGAGAAATGTGTTTGCAACTATTTTAATAGGGTACACAACCTTTACTTTTCAAAAATAGGTCCACGAGTTACGTTAAAATTGATATTTATCTCTTTAAAAGTAGATAATACATTTATAGATTTAATTTGTTACAAAATAGTATATGTACTTGTTTCACAACTTGTGGTGTCTCTCTCGTAGTCTACATATTTTCTACAATGTGACATGTTATCCACAAATTTATCATCATTTTTATATTAAGTTGTCTTACAATAAGTAAAGGTTGTCTAAAAATTACTATAGACAAACTTTCAAACGCGGATCGCATGTCAACGTGAGAGTCGCGTTTTCACTCAAACGCGGGTGTCGCACTTCAACAAACACAACTCGAGAGTCGCATTCTA
This sequence comes from Agave tequilana, assembly GCA_038442645.1. Lineage (NCBI taxonomy): Eukaryota > Viridiplantae > Streptophyta > Magnoliopsida > Asparagales > Asparagaceae > Agave > Agave tequilana. Next base: position 87,411 of record JAVJIF010004061.1, read on the forward strand.
TGCTAAACAGGATAGTCGTGTTTCAAAACATGAACCTCAGAGTCGTGTTTCAATATCAAGACGCAGGCCTGAGTAAAGTCGTGTTTCAACTTAAACACAAGTCTGAGTAACTTCGTGTTTCAACTTCTAGCATGTGAGCTCTGCGTCTTAGCATCAGAGCGACATTCACGTCAAGCACGAGGTCCGCATTTTTGATGTAACAGAAAGCAGTTACTGAGTCAATCAATACTCACTTTCTCTCCACGTACCGAGGCATAAATCTCTATTATAGAGAGATTTAAGAGGGGCAGTTATCCCAAATATCTATGAAAGCTGGGAGGGGAGGATTCTGGATTGGATTTCTCAAATGCCCTTAGTTCAGATACTTGCTTTTAAAATCTTCAAGACTTTAAGAGTGGAGATCCTATTGGAGGAGAAAACTTTAAAACTTAATGAGTTCAATTAGAGTTTTAATCTCTTTGAGATTATTACCTACTGATTAAGGTTTCATACCTTATCAGCGTGCTTCAAATAAGAGCAAGAAGAAGATTCAGAAACAATCTTGCAGTTCAGTTCGTCAACGGAGAACAAGATTCACTCTCCATCGCTACATCAAGAACTCGACACTAAACAAATGGGAGATCCACCCAAAACTCTCCCCTCTTCTGTAATCAAATGTTATTCGTTGTAACTTCATTCATTCAAAGAGTTTTACTTGAATTTTTTCGACCAAATAGAAGATGGCGACTCCACTGGGGAAGACTTTCTCTACCTATAAGAAGATCGTAGCGCAAGCTGACCTTAAGCTTCTCAGATCAATGGTCGAATCAGTCGTCGTCGAGTTCGACAAAGAGAAGTTTAAAGAGCTTCTCTCCTCGGGCCCTATTAGCCCCAATTAATGCGACAATACCGCAAAGTCTCTTCGGAGACTCGCTCTCAAGTTTATTCGGAGTCTTCTCAAAGGAAAACCCATACACTTTTTGACAAAGCGAGTGGCTTAACCTCCCGTGAAGACAAACATAGTTTGTTACAATGTCTCTCAAGAGACCCATAAAAACTAGTATCATGATTTATGGCCAATACAACGACGGAGAATAATCTCGTCGCCTAGCTCTTCCCCATGCTCTGCAAATTCAGTTTACGAGGGGTTCACAATAATCTCTGTGAACCAATCGCAATGTGATCACCAACAAAGACGTCGAGCCCGCCATCAGCAAGCAGAAGCAATTGAAACTGAAAACAGTATTGTTGGCACTAAACACGAAGCTCATACCGCGTCCCTGTGACAAAATGTGTAGTACCCCATTCACGGAATGCATACACGGATGCGTATTCTGATTTCTCGATTGTATTTTTTCTTTTTTTTCCATATTTATTTTTCTTTTAATGTCATTTTTGCTAGTATTTTGATATTGAATCTGGATTTTGTGAATTCAGAGTCAGTCCGGGTCTGAGCCCAAGACCCGATTCCAGTGAAACAACTGATTTGACCATTCTGAGAGTTGGATTGGACATATTTCAGTTTTATATATTTATTTTCAATATTTTGGATTTTCAGAATTTTATGAAATTTTTCTGAATTATTTTGTAAAACTCTTAAAATCGATATTGACCGTATTATCGGACGATTCCAAGATTTTTTTTTATTTACAAATGGAGTTGAATTTTGGAATTTGTTTCCAAATTATTCCTTAGAACCATATTTTCTATTTTAGTGCATTTTTGGGGATTTTTCTGAAATTAGTTAAAATTCGGCCGAACCAGTATTGACCAGTGTCTGTGATACATTCCAGGATTTTTTAGCTTGCAAATTAGACTGAATTTCTTGAATTTAATTTCACAGTACTTTTTAGCTTAAAATTTCTTATTTTACAGATTTTTTAGGGATTGTTCTAAACTAATCAAATTTTTACCCAATTAAATAATATTAAATAAATTATTTCTTTCTTTTCTTCTTCTCCTCCAATCCCCTTCTTTCCTTCCTCCATAAGCCAGCAATCACTGACCTATCCCTCTCTCTCACTCCTCAAAATCTATTCTTATCTCTTAAATTTCTCTCCTATAACAAAAACACTCTCGTCTAATCTCACTCTCCCTCCTCTATATTTTTCACCCTATTCTCCTCTCTCCCCTCCTCAATCAGCCGGCCATCACCACCACTAACACCTCGCCGACAGTCATCATCTTCGACCGTCTACCATCTACCCAACCACCAAGTTCTCCAATTCCACCACCAATTCCATCAAAATCATGCATCCCTTAACATCACTTCCTCAATTTCTTGTCCATCTCATCACCACCACCAAATTATACTCCCTCTCCTCATCCTCCAGCCACCCAATTCACTACCTCACCATACTTCACCACCACCCATTATCATCACTATTTTTTTCCCCTAAATTTATCATCTCCACTATTAAAATTCATCCATCACTCAACCTCCTTCTTCATTTTAATTCAAAATTTCTCCCTCTCTCTCCTCTGCCGTTTGTCAACCTAGCCAGTCACCACCACTGGGGCCATCCTCCTACCTCTCCTTTCTTTCTAACTCCTTTCTTTCTTTTTTCTTTCTTTTTCCCATCTTTCCCATGTTCATCACTGTCTCCAATTTTATTTCTGTGTTTCTTTCTTACCTCACTCTCTCTTGTTGGCCCAAAGACCCATCACTCTAGTTTTGATGATGATCAACTCATGTAGTTATTGTACTGATGATCTTGTGTTTAATTAGTGACAGATTTATGATCAAGATCTTAGTAGGTGCATAGTTTCAACAAAGGATTTAAAGTCAAGTTTAGAGCTACCACGGTTTGATCCAAGAGCCATTGGATCGTGTTTGGACCAAGTCAAGAAGATGAGAAGGCTTCAAGTGAAGACTTCAAGAAGATGAAGACTTGAGTCTAGATTTGTTTTTAGAAGATTTTGTTTTTAGATAAAATGTAAAGGATAGAATAGTTGGTGGATTGCTCAAGTACATATACACACACACTCTTGATAGTTTTGTTTTTACAAAAGTTTTTCTATTTTACAAAATATCATTTTGGTTTTTGGTATTCAAGTATTATGTTTTAACCAAAACCATATTTAGAGCTTAATGTCAAAAACATAGATATTTCACCATGTTTGTGTAGTGGATCATATCCATACACTCTATGCTTCAAATGAGTTTAAATATCTTGTTTTTGTATTTGGTGAAGTTTAGAAAAACAAGTTTTGAAAAATCAAGTTTGGAAAAATACTGTTTTTCATTTGAGCCAATTTTTTCATATTACAAAAATAGTCCAAATCATTTGTAACATGCCTTGATTTTGTGCAAGCATGTTTGTTTATCAAAGTATATTGGTAAAACTATTTTTGTAGATTTTCTATGATTTTATGGGTTTTTATTTAAGCCAAAAAGACCAAGTTTTTAATCCCTTAACATTGTTTCCTGGCTTCAGCCGGTCGACCGGGACGGTCGACCGCAGCTTGAAGTCTGCCGACCGTCACGGTCGACCGACGTGCACAGACGTGCACGCCAGTTCTGGCAGGAGGGCCGGTCGACCGACCCGGTCGTCCGTCCAGAGAGCTCTGCTCTCTGAAAAGGCCCCGGTCGACCGGACGGAGAGACTTGCTCTTTGTATCCTGGCCTCGGTCGACTGACCGGTCGACCGATGGCACAACGGTCTGAAATATGACCGTTGGTCGGTCGACCGGGCGGTCGACCGACAGTTCTGTCAGGCCTCCAACGGCTAGTTTTTGGAGCCCTATAAATTGGGCCATTTGGGGGCTGTTTTCGATAAGATTTTCCCAACTCTTTTAAGAGGTTTTCTCTACTTGTTTTAGAGCAAATTTTCCAATCAAAAGGAGAGTTTTTATCAAGAGTGTTAAAAGTGATTCTTTGAGTTTTCCTCCACCATTTCAACCCTTGTTTTCTCACACAACACTTGAGCTATCCATTGCTATATCTACCTATAGGAATTTGTTGTGAGAGGATTTTAGGTGATCAAGAGTTGTGATCACCAAAGTTCATCTTTGCTCTTTGAGGAGGCGGATGTGTGTGTTCGCATTATTTTGGGTCCTAGTGGGGACTCGGTATTTATAGTTCGGGTGCGAACTTGTTGTTTGAGGTGCGGCCTCGGCGAGCCGGTGGGCTTGCGGTGTGTACGGGCTAGAGAGTCCGAGAGCTTGTAGGTGTTGCGGCACCGAGTGATCCGGTGAGATCGATTATAGTAGAAATCCTTCGTGTGTCGAAGGCGTGGATGTAGAGCAAGTGTGCTCGAACCTCGAAACAAATCCCTTGTGTTTGCGATTGCTCACTCTCTCTCTCTGTCTCTTGTTTATATCTTGCATTCCTTTATTATGTTTATCTTTATATGCATGATATACTTGTGTGCTTAATTGTTATACTTGCTTGGAATTGTTTGCTAACACTAGTTGTCAACCAAGAGAGCCAACGCGGCACCTCAACCCTTATCTAGGGGAATCTAGAGGAGTTTGTACAGAGCCCTTCACGAGGAATTCGGCAACACTCTTGTGTTATACGTGGTGTTTAGTTCAAGAGTTTAGTTTAGGTCATAATAGTTTTTACTTCCGCATTATTTGTGTATTTAGTGACCATTAGATTAGCCATCACCTATTCACCCCCTCTAGGTGATCCTACAATTGGTATCAGAGCCAAGTGCTCTGAATTTGGGTCTTACAACCTAGAGTTAAAGATCCTTATTTTAGGCTAATCACATTATTTGTACACACACCATGGACTTCATGTCACCACCCACCTTTGACATTCTTAACATCCATATATGGAAGGTTAAGATGTCTATGTACCTCAAAGCCCTAGGCATTCATATTTATCTTGCTACCACTAAAGATTCATATGTTAATAGCAAGAATAATGAGGCTAATGCAAAAGCCCTTCATGCTTTAAAGTCTACCCTAAATGATGATTATTTATCTAGGGTTTCTAATGTTGATTCGGCTTTTGTAGCTTGGAACATCATCACCTCTCTTGGCGAAAAGGTTCTATATTATGCCGGGAGCGATTCGGATGTTGGAAGTGACTTCTCCAACAAGTGCTATATGGTCCAAGGGGATAACTCTCTTGAGGTAACTACCGAATCCGAGGTAGAAGATGTTAACATGTCATATGATGAGCTTTCATCTTTTTGTCAACTTTTGTTAGAAAAATATGACATGCTTAAGAAAGATAATAAAAATTTGAAAAAGAAATTTGATTGCATGCTTAATGAAAATGATTCATTTAGAAATAAAGTTGCATGCATTGAAAAAGAAAATGAGATTTTGAAAAATGAGAATATTTCCTTAATGTCTAAATTAAATGATTTATGTGAAGGGAATATGTCTTTGAAAAATCAAATTGTTTTGGTGGAAAAATAAAAAGAAATTGCTTTTCAAGAAAACACGTCTTTGAAAAAGAAAATTTTTGAAAAAGAAAATGAAAATGTTTCTCAAAAGAAAAAGAATATTGTTTCACAATCTCACTATGCTTTACATGTCACCATTGATAATAGTGAGATTAATGTTTTGAAAAATAAAATTAATTGTTTGAGCTCAACTTTGAGTAAATGTGCATTTAATCATTCTAGGTTGGAGTCTATATTTTCAAAGAAACAAACTCCACACATTCATGCACATCATCATCATGCATATGCTTATGTTGCACGTCACGATCATACACATACACATAAGCATCCTAAGGTGTACAAATGTGCACATTGTGGCCGCAAAGACCATTTAGCAAAATTTTGTTATGATAAGATAAATGCTTTAAATTTTGCTAATAAAAATATTTGGGTGCCTTACAAAGCTAACCCCCAAGGACCCAAGAAAAAATGGGTACCAAAACTCCCACCTTGCGTTTTTGATGTAGGTGAGGGCTCTCACACAACGTGAGAGAGATGGTGCCTTGATGGTGGATGCATGGACTTGAAGGACATATAATTGATGCACCGCTATCAAGGAGGTTTGGTGGGACAACCACCATGTTTGGAGTTTTGAACATAGTTCTTTAGTTGGTAACTATTTCTAAACTCTTAATTTATTTACATGCTTATTCATTTTTGACATCATATAACATGTTCATGTTTTTATTTGTTTTTGTGCTTCATGTGGTAAATACTAGTTTAAATGTAGTTTTTATCAAAACTTGTATTTATACATGTACAAATAGTGAGAACAAATTGATTCATATATGTTTGCACTTCATGCTCATTTGTACCCACTATATGCACATGTATAGCCTAGTTTTGATGATTTCCTCATTTACACTTGTTTTGCCAATTTTCGTGTTTTTACTTCATGTATATGTAATTTTTATTCAAATCTAATAAATATACATGTATACCCGTGAGTCTCTTGCCTTCATGCAAATACCTTTAATAGACTCTTTTATGTTTGGGATATGTATGCATATTGTTAGATTTAGATAAATCATACATATACCTAGAACTTTGTTTTGTTGAAAAATAAATTTTTATGATTTGTTTGATAAAATGATATTTGTGTTTTGAGCCTCATTGATTATTCTCATGGAAAATGCTAAACACATGATTCTTGTACACTCACACTTTATTTGTTTTGTCATGACTTTGATTCATGAACACTTTTACGAGCTTAATCGATTTTGAGTGTCATCTCTTGTGTATTTGGTATGATTCATGAAATACATATGATTTGGTTTCATATTTTTGAAGGATCTTTAACTAGTTTTTCAAAAATTAATTTAACTAGTTATTTATTCTTCAATGTTTTATGAGTTATACACATGATCCTATTATTGTTTCAATTGGTATCATTGAATCATTTCAATTGGTATCAATTTGACTCTATTTTTGTATATACTCATATTTTGTTTTCTTATATATGTATGTATCAATTTCATTTGGTATACTCATTTTTCATACATATATATGAGTTATTTGTGCTTGAGTTAAAATTGTTTTACATATTTAAAGCACAAAGTTGTTTATGATAAGAAAATAAAATTTTAAAAAAAATTCTCAAGATTTGTTTTATTTAGAAAATTCAAAATTTTGTTTTATAAAAAAAAATCAAAAGATTTTTGAGTTGTATTGCCTATATGCAAGGAGAGCTTAACATCTCTTCTACATATAGATTCATGTTGAGTGTATTGTATATTGAGGAGCTTGACAACTCTTCTCTATGTGATACACGTGTGTAGGGGGAGCTTCACATCTCCTCTTATGTATTACATATTATACGTTATGTGAATTAGGGCTTGTCAACCCTCTTTCATGTAATGTATATGTGTAGGGAAGTTACTTTACCGTCTTCCTCTTCATGAATGTATATCGCATATAACCTTTTATTGACTTATTTGTTTACACCCCTTATTGGTCTCTTTGTTTATGACAAAAAGGAGTAGAAAAATTTGGTGATTTTATTTTTACTTTAACCCCTTTGTTGATGATTGACAAAAAGGGGGAGAGGTATTTGAGATATATGCATGTTTTCCTTGCTTAAGGGGGAGAAGTATTTGTTTTTCTTGCTTAAGGGGGAGTAGTATTTGTGTTTATGCATATATATTTTGTTTTGCAAATAGGAGAAAAAGATTTTGTGATTTTGTTTTATGCTTGATTGGCATGTTTATCTCCTAGATTTGCATACATGTTTATGAGCCTACATTGCATATTTATTATTTGTTTGTTATGCATGAGTTAAGGGGGAGCTTCTTTGAGGCTTTACTTTAATCCATGCATATATAACTTCATGAGTTTTGTCATCATCAAAAAGGGGTAGATTGTTGGCCTAAAGGCCCATCACTCTAGTTTTGATGATGATCAACTCATGTAGTTATTGTACTAATGATCTTGTGTTTAATTAGTGACAGATTTATGATCAAGATCTTAGTAGGTGCATAGCTTCAACAAAGGATTTAAAGTCAAGTTTTGGAGCTAGCACGGTTTGATCCAAGAGCCATTAGATCGTGTTTGGACCAAGTCAAGAAGATGAGAAGGCTTCAAGTGAAGACTTCAAGAAGATGAAGACTTTAGTCTAGGTTTGTTTTTAGAAGATTTTGTTTTTAGATAAAATGTAAAGGATAGAATAGTTGGTGGATTGCTCAAGTACATACACACACACACTCTTGATAGTTTTGTTTTTACAAACGTTTTTCTATTTTACAAAATATCATTTTGGTTTTTGGTATTCAAGTATTATGTTTTAACCAAAACCATATTTAGAGCTTAATGTCAAAAACATAGATATTTGACCATGTTTGTGTAGTGGATCATATCCATACACTCTATGCTTCAAATGAGTTTAAATATCTTGTTTTGTATTTGGTGAAGTTTTGAAAAAAACAAGTTTTGAAAAATCAAGTTTGGAAAAATACTATTTTTCATTTGAGCCAATTTTTCCATATTACAAAAATAGTCCAAATCATTTGTAACATGCCTTGATTTTGTGCAAGCATATTTGTTTATCAAAGTATATTGGTAAAACTATTTTTGTAGATTTTCTATGATTTTATGGGATTTTATTTAAGCTAAAAAGACCAAGTTTTTAATCCCTTAACATTGTTTCCTGGCTTCAGCCGGTCGACCGGGACGGTTGACCGCAGCTTGAGGTCGGCCGACCGTCACGGTCGACCGACGTGCACAGACGTGCACGCCAGTTCTGGCAGGAGGGCCGGTCGACCGACCCGGTCGACCGTCCAGAGAGCTCTGCTCTCTGGAAAGGCCCCGGTCGACCGGACAGAGAGACTTGCTCTCTGTATCCTGGCCTCGGTCGACCGACCGGTCGATCGATGGCACAAAGGTCTGAAATATGACCGTTGGCCGGTCGACCGGGCGGTCGACCGACAGTTCTGTCAGGCCTCCAACGGCTAGTTTTTGGAGCCCTATAAATTGGGCCATTTGGGGACTGTTTTCGATAAGATTTTCAAGTGGAATTTTCACCAGTTTTCCCAACTCTTTTAAGAGGTTTTCTCCACTTATTTTAGAGCAAATATTTCTAATCAAAAGGAGAGTTTTTATCAAGAGTGTTAAAAGTGATTCTTTGAGTTTTCCTCCACCATTTCAATCCTTGTTTTCTCACACAACACTTAAGCTATCCATTGCTATATCTACCCATAGGAATTTGTTGTGAGAGGATTTTAGGTGATCAAGAGTTGTGATCACCAAAGTTCATCTTTGCTCTTTGAGGAGGCGGACTTGTGTGTTCGCATTGTTTCGGGTCCTAGTAGGGACTCGGTATTTAGAGTTCGGGTGCGAACTTGTTGTTTGAGGTGCAGCCTCGGCGAGCCGGTGGGCTTGCGGTGTGTACGGGCTAGAGAGTCCGAGAGCTTGTAGGTGTTGCGGCACCAGTGATACGGTGGGATCGATTATAGTGGAAATCCTTCGTGCGTCGAAGGCGGGAATGTAGAGCAAGTGTGCTCGAACCTCGAAACAAATCCCTTGTGTTTGCGATTGCTCACTCTCTCTCTCTTTGTCTCTTGTTTATATCTTACATTCCTTTATTGTGTTTATCTTTATATGCATGATATACTTGTGTGCTTAATCATTATACTTGCTTGGGATTGTTTGCTAACACTAGTTTTCAACCAAGAGAGCCAATGCGGCACCTCAACCCTTATCTAGGGGAATCTAGAGGAGTTTGTCCAGAGCCCTTCACGGGGAATTCGGCAACACTCTTGTGTTATACGTGGTGTTTAGTTCAAGAGTTTAGTTTAGGTCATAATAGTTTTTACTTCCGCATTATTTGTGCATTTAGTGACCATTAGATTAGCCATCACCTATTCACCCCCTCTAGGTGATCCTACATCTCTTCCCTCTTTCTCACTAATTCTCTATCCTTACTTCGTTTCCCCACTTATTAAATACATATATGTGTTGTATTATGCGGAATTTCTGGAGTTCACGACATATTCTGTAATTTTAGGCGAGTACTATTTTCCTTGTAGCGAGTACTCTTGCTTTATTTCGGTTTTCCCGCTTCGATGGGTGAAAATTATATTTTAGGATTTTTTATGCAATTGTTGTATTTATGGAAAATGTATTTGTAGTGGTAGAATACTTGTATTGGTTCTTTAGATGTTTGTTGAAATTTTTAGGAATTTCTTGTATTCTTCTAGAATTTATGTATATTTTTAGGAATTATGTCTATTTTTGTATTTTGGGATTAACGGTGGCACAGGTTGCAAGTATAGCTCACTTTCCGGGCTAGTTATTGGGTACTATAGACTATGCTTTGCATCTTGTGGGCGGTACCGTGGAGTGTGCCTTAAGCCCTATGGATTGCGTAGTAGCTACCAGGGGTGCGCTTAGACTTTACCGTCTCTTGTTTAGCATTGTTGTATGTTATTTCATGTTTATATGTGTGCTTTGTGATGCTAACGATATTTTATGCAGGTAGCTACTTGGCCTTCTGCCTTATTAGACCTTATGATCTCTCTTATGTCCACTTCTCGAAGGGGGTGCATTTAGACCATTCATGGTCTCTCAGCCCCACCTGGTAGGCATATGTGGCACTCAACACTTTATCATTAGACTCACCTGTGCAGAATTCTGATGGATTTTAGACTCGCAGTTTAAGCCAAGTCATTTTTTGAAGCTCCGCCGAGCACTTTAGTGATTAAACATTGTTCATTGTTTGTAGCTCCAGCACTGCTTGCACCGCTTGTTTGTGCACTTAGTTGTAACGCTGCCTTATAATATATTTATGATTGTGAAGAGTTTGAAATAGCTAATGTGATATATATTCCTGAGATGCTTTAGATACTTGCAACATGTCTGACATATGATAATCCTGATATTGCATTATGATTGATACTGGATATGATCCTGACACCTGAATACTGATACTGACATTAAATACTGATACATTACTGACTTGACTGGACAATATCATTTACATTTGACTATATATCAGACTTGGTATTAACACCTGATACGGTACCATGATTCCCGACTCAAGATAAATACTCCTGATTCACTCCTAATTCGATACCGTGAATCCTGAACAGATTAATTACAAGATTCACAGATATTGCTTTTACGGGGATATTACTGTTCTCTTAAATACTGTACTCATGAATCTTGAACAAGGATATACTTCTGTTATTGTTATATGATGTGTGGACTAAGTGCCACGCAGACCTGAGTGCTACACAAAGTAAAGTGCCGTGGGAGCTACCTCTAGAAATCTTTGGGGGCCACCTCTAAAATCTCACATCTCTCTTGTTCCTATTATTCCCTATAAAATATATCGTGAAGCCAACGGAAAATAATCCTGAATATATTTAATAACTGTACAACTTACACCAGGGCAGGGGGAACTGATGGCTTTCAATATGTGTTACGGATTTATAGCGGTTTGCTCAACTTCTGTTCCGGATTCACCTGAGGCCAAGGGGATCGGATGGGGTGCACTTGCACCCCTGTCCTGATTTATTCCTGTTTTAAGGGCATACAAATAAGACCTTTCGGCTTAGCGACCGATTCTGGGGGCCAGACTCAGATACTCATGAGGCCGTTGTCCCGGGTATGCACGGGGCCCACTGTAAATATGGTTCGTTGACTGTCCTATCATTTTCAATAACAAACCTCGCTCTACTCTGATATAGATGTATATGAACTGGGATGTTGGAGCATGTACCTAAACATCTGAGTAGAATGAATCCTAAAAAGCATAATAATAAAATGACTGGCATGGCCTAAGTCCTGGTCATACTAACTCTATCTACATGATGACACCGGTGATATGACATATCTAACATACTGGCATGACATCACGTGTACAGGACATTATTTGCTGTCATATAACATTTGTTTTATGTTTAGTTATCGTATCTGATTTATTTACATATATGCTAAGTCACATTACACTTTCTATACACTTGTACTTATGTTGGCTTCTTTTTTTTACTTGTTTGGGTTGCCTTTTTGACAACTCCTGGACCTGCATGGCCAGATACAGGAGTTTGAACCATAGTGGACTTCTGTCACTAATCAGAATGCGCAGCAGAAGTGTGGTGTTTTAGTAGCAGATTCTCCCGACCTATTTCCTTTGGATGGTTCTCGAGAATTCCCGTTGTAGCTTGTGAGCCTTTTCCATTTTATTTTATTCTACTTGTAAAATTTATCTTTTATACTATCAGTTCATGTACAAACTTCTGTACTGTACTGTAAATTGCCTATGTACTTGTACTGCAAAGTTGGAATGTATATCACTACTATGCTTCCGTACTCTGACTATTGCAATATGTTGATGCTTAGCGTGTACAAGTACGATTATTATACTCTGGGTATATACATTGCAGTAGCGTTTCCGTACCTATTGGGGCGGGGCATTACAAAATGCAATGTTCGCATTCATAAAACGCGCGTCCCTATGCCAATACGCGAAGTTCGCGTCCAGCTATTGACCGCGCCAAAACGTGATGTCTGTGTTTCTCTTTAAGAACGTGAGACTCGCTTTCAGTTTAAGGCCGACCAGAATATGACCTTCGCGTTTTAATGAAAAAACATGAGGCTCGCGTCAGAAGAAAAATGTGCCAAAATGTGATCCTCGCATTTTAAATCAGAAATGCGAGGTTTGCGTCCAACTCCAAGCGATCAAGATCAGCACTAAACTGAGAAGCCCTCATCCCTATGGGTTCGAGGCTAGTTCTTCAATGCCCCTGCAACAGATCTGAGGGACTACCTGACTCAGAAAAGGAGTATTCCTCAAATCACTCTCCAGTGTTGCTGTAAGCGGTTCATCATGGCGGTGCTCAGTATCACTATAGCTCTAATACGAGCAAATCGTCAGTCTTCAACTGGTTGTCAGTGGCCCCAGCCTCTAACTCAGCCAAGAGGCATCATTCCCGCAAGAAGAAGTCATTTTCTGACGTGGAGTACCCCGAGGTGACTTCTAACATGGTAGGTTCAAGCACTACACCAAGTAAGTTAAAAGGGAAGCGGCTGGCCATCAGTTCTGAGGAGTTCGATGCTGAACGTTCCTCGGATTTGAAAGAAATACTAATCGAACCTGAAGAATTTATCAGCACACTCGCATCCAAACTGAAACTATAGCTCTGGTGGACTACAACGCCCTAGCTAGGGGAATTGAAGCGAGCGATGAGCACTCCGCTATTGCAGAATCTCAATCGTCCAATTCTTATATGAAAAAGGAGGCCTTCACATACATGGCCGGCACTCCAGAAGAGATGGCCAGGAGATTCGAGGATCAAGCTTTAGTGCAGACGGAGCAATAGGAGATGTTTCAAGCACGACAAAAGACTATCGACGACCTCAAGCAAATGATAACTCTTTTGTTAACAAACTCGAAGAAGAAGTCAAAAGGTTCCAAGCCCGGCGCTTTTCCAGCAAAAGCAAGGGAAAACAGAAAGAGGGTGAAATCTCTACTTTTGAGAAGAGTGAGAGTAAAGACAATTCCAATTTTGAACCCTCAAGTCTTCATCTGAAGAGGAAGGAGGCTCAGAAAATGGAGGCTATTACTCCAAGAGGATGGACGAACTTGAAAAACACCTGGAAGCCATTACTAGTTGAAGCAATCTTCAAAAGGCGGGAGTAGCCCGGTCATACCCAATCGAGTGGGATGTTGCTCACGATCCTCCCAAGTTCAAAGCGCCCACCTTGCAAACCTTTGACGGTAAAGATTCCCTGAACTAACACATATACTACTTCAAGTCCCAGATTGGTAACGTAGTATCAATGACGTTGTTATGGCTCGTTTGTTCATCGACACCCTTAAGGGGGTTGCCTTTTGAATGGTTTATGAAGCTTCTTACGGACTCCATCAAGAACTGGACAAATTTAGAGAAGCTCTTCCTAGCCCGCTTCTTTAAAGATGACACTGGAGTGTCCATCCCCACTATCCCAGCTACAAAGCAAAAGAAAAAGAGTCCATTAGGCATTTGTGGAGAGATTTCAGTGTATAGCGCTCCAATGTCCAAGTGGTATGACACAGTCTACACTGGTAGAGACTTGATGCCACAACCTACAAATCACGCTTCTAGCCAATATAGGAGTGGTCGAGTGTCGCACTTGGAAGCAGCTACAAGGTGAACAGGTGGAGGAGATAGTCGCAAGGGTTAAGGCTGAAGGAAAGCCAAGACTAGAGAAACAAACACAATACGTCCCAGAATCTTCTCAAACGAGAAGAAAGGATACTCTGGCAATGGAGGTTAAGTCTCCTTCCAAACCCAAGCTAGTAAGAGAAAGCAATTCTCCAGGCCAGATCCGCGCCAACAAGCAATATTTATTTAAGGATGAACATGTCGTCTCCTTGTTTCAGTTACTTCATAAGAGCAACAAGCTCAAGCTGTCGAGGCGATGCCTTGAAGAGCTAAGGAAGATGGATGATCCCAACAACTGTTTATATCACAAGATGCTGGGATATCCTCCCAAGAGATGTTACATCTTCAAAGATGTTCTCCAGGCTCTGATTGATGCAAATATATTCAAACTCTGCCCTGAGCGAAAGAAGGTAACCGCCAATATGACATCCCTTTAATTTGGCAGAGATCTCCTGCCAGCGCCAATCGGAGTGGTTCTCATCCCGAAAGGGGAACTAAGAGTGATCAATACTGATCCCCGCAATAAGAAGGAAAAGGGTCTTGTCCCTGTCCCCGCTCCACGTGAAGAGATAATGTGAGTTCAGCTCGACATTATTGAAAGCCAGAAATGGACAACTCTCACTAACATAAAGTCTAAGAGGAAAGCCAAAGCATCTTCTTGCAATGTAGTATGTGCTTCCTTAAGAGAAACCGAGACGAATGTCACCTCTTTTACTGATTCAGAAGAAGAGGAATTTATTCTCACTGCAGAACATTATGCTTCTTTTGTGGCTAGAACTTGGTCTGGCGAGCAGTACTTGAAAAGTATGATGAAGCAGTGGTGACCTCCTTTAGGACAACCAAGGAGGCAGCTAAGTAATCCACGAAGCAACCCGTGGAGAAGCAGAAAGAGTTTCGGTACGCCAAACTCTTCAAAAAGACAAAGCAGAAGGATCATCAACTTTTTTTCGCTTTGCTGTTGTTTGCGTCGAAAAAAAGGTTCTTGGTCGATGTAAAATTTCTTTGAGTGGCTGAAAAATTACAACATAACGATTCTGATTACAAAAGAGGGAAGAAGATTCGGTTCTCCCCTTTATCTAAAGCTGGATTCTTCGAGTAGCGATGGAGAGTGATTCTTATTTTTCGTTGACCGGCCGACTGTCTAGCTTCTCTTCAGGATGCTCTCGAAGACAAACCAGGAAGGAACTCTGTTTTTAACATGCGAAGTGCTTAGAGTCCACTGACTACCTCGTTTCTTCTTTTCTCCAAAAGTTCTCTCTGGAGATTCAAAAGGGTCATTCCCTTTTCTTTATTCAGGCTATTTATAGGAAGTCATGGGGGCATCATCATCCCCTAAAATCCCTCCATAAAGGGGATTAACTCCCCCATTACATGGGGAGTTAATTGACCCAGTAATGGGGGTCTATTACAATAGAAATGCGGGTCTCGCGCTGGACATGGACCTCGCGTTGCTTGTTGTAGACGCGGGCGTCTCAGAATGCGGAGTTGTTGAGACTCGCGTTTGCCATGAGACGCGAGGTTTCTCAACTCGCGTCTGAAGTGGAGTGCTAAGTTGCTCAGACCCGCGCTTGACGTGAAACGCGGAGTTACTTAGACTCACATTAGATGGGACACTGAGTTACATAGACTCGAGTCGAACGCGGGCTTACTCAGGCCTGCGTCTAAAGTCTTTGGGCTTCTTAGGACGCGAGGTCCGCGTTTCAGTTCAAAATGCGACCTTTGCGTTGAAGTGAGGTTCGCGTCTGATGACTTGTCCTTGGTGATTCCTGAACAGCCTACAGAATCGCCTCTAAAGTTTTTGATACTCAGATTTAACCTGCACACAAGAATACAGAATTTCAGAGCTTAAGAATAGAATGTGTAAGTACTCAATACTACCGCTATAGCAAGTGGCTATGCGGGTTGTGATCCACATGAAATGGTTAAAGTTCTTCTTTTAGTTCTTTAAAAAAAGGAAATAAGTTACAGTTAAGTTAAGAAGAAAGTGGTATACTGAGAAGGAGGAGAAAATGCAAAATGGATTTATACAAAGAAATTAAAAAGAGTGATAAAAGAGTTAGGATATTGTGGTATTGGTGATCTAAACTAAAAGTTAAAAGATGAAAAAGAAAACCTAAAAAAAATACTTACCTCCTCTGACCAAATACTTACCTTGAATCTGTGGCGACGATGTTGCCTTGAAATGGAGGCAATCAGCGCATATCTCATAAGAGTTGATTCCTATCTCTTCCACATTACATCACCAAGACGATACAAGTATGAAATGATAAATATTGAGACTAAAATCCATCATCATGAGTTACGGTGGCACTCGCAAAAGCAAGGCGTTTTTGATGCTATAAGACTCACGTAGATTGCACTTGGTACCAAAAGGAGAGAAGTAGAAAAGAAGAAGAAAAACACAAAAAAAAAATAAGAACATAAAAAATATACTTTAGATTCAATGTGGTAACAATAGGAGAAAGGAGAACAACTTACACCAGTGTCACTCTTAGCACAAGCTTCACTCTCATTCTCCTATAAAACTATGATCTCCTCTGTATTACATAAATGAAAACTAAAAATTACATGAAAAGAAAAATAAAAATCTACACTAAAAAGAATGAAAAACTGGTCTAAGAATCTATCTCTGCTTAATCGCCCTTTGCCTCTGATGTGTGGGGTATTTATAGCATAAAAATAGATAAGGAAACGAGTCAAAAAATAGGGGGAGCTGGTTATTTTTGAATTTAAATCCTCCCTTTATCTTCAAACTTGATTTGATGTGAATATTCAATTCTGATTTGCAGCTTGTTGATATATTGATTGCTGAAAATAACTTATCAAATGACAGAATTAGAAATAGTGATCAACGTAAGAGTTATACACCGAAGCGGTAAAGCACGTGATGCTTGATGAACTTGATCACATTTGGTGTCTTTACTTCCTTTAGGGGAATAACTTCAGTCCATTTAGAGAAGTAATCCGTTATAGCCAATATAAAGCGATATCCTCTGGATGCTGGAGGACTGTTGGTCTGAACATCCATTTCCCACATCTTAAATAGCTATGAGGAGGATGTTGGATGAAGACATCTCGGTGCTTGATGGACAAAGTCACCGTGGATCTGATATGCATGATATCACCTAGCATAGGCAATGGCATCAAGGATCATCTTCAGCCAATAATAGCTAAGTCTCCTGAGCCAGTCTCCGAGCTTGGGTCCGAGTTGGTGAGTTTCACGCATACCATCATGAGCTTCTTTAAGTGCTTCCTATACCTCTTTGTGTGAAAGGCATCGGAGCAGGATTCCATCATACAATCTGCGGTATAATGTCTATATGATCGCATTGTAATAGAATCGAGGAGCTTTCCTTGTGATGGCAGCTGCCTCCTTGGGATCATCAAGCAATATACCATATAAGACAAAGTCAATGTAAGAGAATCACCATTCCCTAGGCTCGAGGCTTGTCGAAATATCAAGAACCTCTTTGACTTAAAGGTCTTCTCTTGGAGTTCTATTGTCTTCAAGGGCAAATTTGCAGCAGTACGAGTCGCGACTGTAGACGACTACTTTCTCGGTGGCTCTGGCTGGAAGGACCAACGAAGCGGTGAGTGATGCCAGTGCATCTACATGTACATGTTGTTGATGGGTTCATGGTTAATGTAGAAGTTTTCTGCCATAATAATGGTCGCGTTGTGATAGGGCACCAAGTTTTCATGTCGGACTTCGTACTCCCTACGAACCTGGTTGACGATGAGCTTTGAATCACCGTATACCTCAAGATTTTTGACTCTAATCTCTTCAACAAGTTGCATCCCTATCAAGAGAGCATTGTAACGATATTTCCCTCATGATTCGTTCTTAATGCTCCGTTAAAGAATAGCTGCCACACTTGTTCTTTTGAGGAGGCGTTGATCAAGTTAACTTCAGCGATCTTGTCTGGAAGATCGTCATAAAGTTTTGAAGTTCCTGAAACTGGATGATCGGCTAGGAAATTTGCAATGGTCTGACCTTTCATCGCCTTTTGTGGCATGAATTTCATCTTATATTGTGAGAGTAATATGGCCCATTTCGCTAGTCTGCTGTTCAGCGAAGATGGACTCGTCATTAGCAATCATAAAGGATTGACTCTGGAGATGACTTGAATGTGTTGCCTCATGAGGTAGTGTCGCATCTTCTGGACAACGAAGACCAATGCTAAGCATTCCTTCTCGATTGGGTTGTAACAATACTTCACCCCAATCATTGTTCTACTTAAATAGTAGATTACCTACTCATGGTTTTGATCATTATTCTGGGCTAGTAAAGCTCCCAAAGAATGATCTATTGCTCGAACATATAGCAGGAAAGGCTTTCCTGATACTGGAGCGACAAAAGTAGGCGGATGTGTGAGATACCCCTTAATCTCTTCAAATACTTCTTAGCAAGCGTTATCCCAGACGAATGAGACTCCTTTCTTCATCAACTTGGGGATGAGTTGGCAGCATTCTGAGAGATTTGAAATGAATCTTCAGATATATACCAATCATCCCTGAGGCCTCTGAGTTCTTTAAGATTTCTCAGAGGTTGCATCTCTTGGACGGCACGGATCTTCTCAGGATCCAAATGAATTCTTTTGGATGTAACAACAAATCAAAGAAATTTACCACTGGCTATGCCGAAGAAGGACTTGGTTAGGCTTATCTTCAACTGGTGAGCCCGCATGATGTCGAATACTTTCCTCAGGTTCGCGAGGTGATCGCCCTTGTAACAGCTTTTCACAACGTTGTCATCGACGTAGCATTCTATGGTCTTACATATATGCTCTTGAAAGATCACATTCATGACATGTTGATATGTTGCACCAGTGTTCTTCAAGCTGAAGGGCATCACTGTGTAGCAGTATATTACCACAGACATTCTGAAAGACGTGTGCTTTTCATCTCAGGATACATCTTTACTTGATTATACCCTGAAAAGATATCCATAAAAGATATCCTCTCAAAACTGCACATATTGTCGATCATGACATTCGCGATTGGGAGAGAAAATTCGTCTTTAGGGCAGGTAGCATTTAGATCGTGGTAGTTGATACAGATCTAGATATTTCCATTCTTCTTGGGAACGGGAACGATATTGCCACTCAATCAGGATGTTGCTCTTCCCTGATGAAACCAGAGTCTATAAGCTTTTTTACTTCTGATTCGATTGCTTTCATGATCTCAGGACATTGCTGCTGTTGTTTGACTGGTTTGGCATCCGGGTTAATGTTGAGACGATGCATAGCAATCTGGGTATTGAGCCCAGGCATATCCTCATAATTCCAAGCAAAGACATCTATATACTCTCGTATGAGCTGTATTAAATCTTCTTTCTCAGAAGGTAATAAGTTCTCACTTATGAGGATGGGCTTCGGGCTAGTTTCATCTCCAAGATTTATTTGAGTTACTGTATCCTCAGTGGGTGGTTCACATTGTTAAAAGCACGTATCTTAAAGAATATTTAAGTAATTAATCCATGGATCAGAGTCCGACTGGATTAATTCTTTAGATTTAAAAGTATCTTCTTCGTCCTCTTCCAGATGATTGGTTGATACCATGTTCATTGAGAGACTTTTGAAGATATTGCCGACGCTGACATCTAAGTCCCACAATGATGTTGTTGACGAGCTGTCGTGATGGACCTTTTTTCAGATTCAGAATCTGACGAGAGTGGTGTAGATACATAACCGAGTCCCCTTTGGGTCTTATAGTATTAAATAAAGGTCTTTGCCTTTCAGTATGAAAGAACGAAGTAGTGCTCATTTTCCTTTGCCAAAATTAAGGCCGATTCTTTGGTGAAATCATACTCCATTCTTTCCATCATGTGATGTGACTTTTGTCCATAATGGAAGAATTGTGGAGACTCAGAATTACCCTGAGCTTTCTCAAGCTACGGGTCCATCTCAATTCGCCCAAATAGAATTAGCTTTTGACCTTTTATCTTGGCTGATACTTCAAAGCGGGCGTTGTGTACAATTCCAATTTTTTTCGCATACTAGGAGGGATGACTTTGTTGGTGCGTACAATGATGTCAAAGCATTCATTATTGACCAAGGATCACTGTCCACATCAATGCTAGTGTTTGACGATATAGAAACCGAAGCAAATGCAGAAAAATAAGCCATATCTAAATCTTCATTGATGAACCACTCGCCTTCTACATTAGCGGTATTATCGGAACCAAGCTTGCCAATGCTCGTTACAGGAGGATTTATTTTCCAGAGACATTTGTCTTCTTATGGCTCCGTATCCGCTTCGTTGACAGTGTCGAGTTCTTCTGGGTGTAGACTCTCATCGGCCTAAAGAGAATCCTGATAAAGGAGGGATTAAAAAAATAATTCTTAACTCCTTTGAACGGATGTCTTTTGACAATCAATGTTCTAACTTTTCCATCTTCACCAACATATTTCATTACTTGATGAAAAGTGGACGGGAAGATGGCGTTGCGGTGAATCCAAGGTCGTCCTAGCAGTAGATTGTACGAGGTGTCAGCATCAATGACATTACATGTTACCTCTAATTTTAGGTTCACAATCTGACACCTGAGCTTGATTTTCCCCATCGGGTGCATACCATTGGCATTGAAGCCATAGATGGTTGTATGAGTGGCGCTCAATTGATGGGTGGGTATCCCTAAATGCATGACCCTATGGGGCATAATGCTCAACGCAGATCCTGGATCAACCTGAATCCGGCTTACTTCAGATGATCAAATATACCCTGTGTAGTACAAGAGTCTGTCTACTTTCCTTTGACTTATATTTTTTCTAGGGTATGGGTGATGTAGGAGAACTGCTTCGAGGCATGGTGGCAATGGCCGCCGTCTTCTTCTTCACATGTAGCAGGAATCTGGGATATGAAAATCTCTGCATCTGCTAATACTTCTCTTAGAGCGTCTCTTGTAGATTTGAAAAGTCTCAGGAGCTCATAGAGAGTAATTCGAGTAGAGATGTTGGCTAGCTGAGTCAAGACATCAAAATGAAATAGAGTTGATGGTCCCGCACCGCTTTTCGGAAGAACTATGACATATCATGTAACCCCTTAATTCTTGATGTACGTATCACAATATCAGTGCTCGATACAATGTACAAAATTGATTTAACCTTCCTGATAGTCAGATTGAGCTAGTTTCAGTTTCAGATATTATTTTTCAATATTGTAGGTATTTCAAAATTTTCTGAAATTTTTTCTGGATTATGTTGGAAAATCTCCGAATTTGGTATTGACCGATACCGACAATTGGCTCTAAGATTTTTAATTTACAATCAGAGTTAAATTTTGAGAATCTACTTCCAAATATTCTTTAAAATCATATTTCTTCTTTTCAAGCAATTTTGAGGATTTTTCTGAATTAGTCCAAAATTCGGCTAAACCGGTATTGCCGAATATCGGCAATACATTCCAAGATTCTTAACTTGTAAAGCAGACAAGATTTTTAGAATCTGTTTCATATTTCTCCTTCGTATAATATTCGCTTTTTTTCAGAATTTTCGGGAACCATTCGGATCTAATCAAATTTGACCCAATTAAAATTTAGTAAATAAAAAATAATTATTTTTCTTCTTTTCTTCTTCCCCACCAATCATCTCCTTTTCTTTTTCCCCAAGCCAAGGACCCAGCCATCGCCTCTTGCCACTGCCTTCACCATTGTCATCCCTCTAACCCTTTTGTTGGCCCAAGGTTACAATCACCCATGACTAGTATATTTTGATGATTACAAAACATATTAGTTATTTGTACTAATAACATTTGTTGTTTAAGTGTGTTTCAGATTTCTATTCATTCTAGAAGTCTTCTCTCACAAATACAAGGATTTGGACTCAAGTCAACTCCAATTGGGCTCAAGGAACAAGTGTTGAAGATCATATGAAGAAGCCTATTGAAGACCTTGAAGTCTTAGAATCATTGTAAGAAATAGAATGTTAAAGTTTGAGTATATGAAATTTGGCTCTAGGATTTGCACACACACTTGTTTCATATATTTCCTATATTTTAAAAATGGTTATTTCTAAGTTTTATGCCTTAGTTTATATATACATGTACCAAAAGTTTTATATCTTGAAAATCTTGTATAAAACATGTGTATAAACTATTTTTTGCATAATACTTAGCTATATGTATTTTTAAAATATTTCTCAAAATTTTTCTAACTCTAAAACAAGCCCAGTTTTCTGTTTCAGGCAACTTCGGTCGACCGGCCCGGTCGACCGGCGATGTGTCTGGACATGCACTATTTGTGCATGTCTGTCGGTCGACCGGACCGGTCGACCGACGGAGACCAAATTGCTCTCGGGTTTTTTCGGTCGACCGGACCAGTCGACCGGAAGAAGGAAACTGTGTTTCCTCTTTTGGGACGGTCGACTGGACCGGTCGACCGGGAGCCAACGGCTCTCTGCAGCTGGGCTGGCGGTCGACCGGACCGGTCGACCGCCAGGCCTGCAAAATCCCAACGGCTCTTTCCTCTTTTGTGCAATTCTGAAATCTGTTTTTTATCTGATTTCTTGGCAGACTTTTTCAGTGTTTTTCAGGTCTTTTTCAGAGAAAATAAGACCAAAAGAAATTGTTTTTAACCTATTTTTAACCCTATAAATATAGGAGAAGTCTCTCTTGCATATCACTAAGAAAATCCTCAAGTTTGTATTATTTTCAAAAGAGAAAAGAAAAGAGTTTAAAGCTTTCATTCCAATTCTTTTTGAGCTTGTTTTTCAGTTGTGTTTGATTACAAATATCACTCTACAACTGAAGTTTTTCTCACCACACTTCATAGAGCCAAAAATCCTATACTCATTCTATAGTGAAGTTGTAATTGAAGTGAGAGTGTTTGTAAAAGAGTTTGAGAAATAGTGTAGTGATCTTGTTGTGATCACTTTGTTCTTGTATTCCTTTCCTTGTAGAGCAACCTCTTCGGTAGAGGTCCTTTGTACTCGGTGGAGCTCGGTGCTCGGTCTTCGGTAGACCAATTGTAAAGGCGTCCTCGGTGGATAGTGGAAACCCTTCACGGAGGTGAAGGCGGGGAGTAGAGCGGTGGCTCGAACCTCGAAACAAATCACTTTGTTTGCGATTGCCTTTGCGTCTAAATTCTTGCTTTATTTTTTCAATAGCTCCTTATTGCTTTCTATTGCATACTTGTGATATTGTTTAATTCTCTTGTGCTTCTATTTGCTTGCTTGTAATTCTTACCATATATCATTGTGTTTGCATCATTCTTCATCCATTTCATACTTGTGTGTGCCAATCCCGTACTCATCCAACAAGAGCTTCACATAGCGCCTCAACACATATCAAGGGGAATCAAGAGGAGTTTAGTCCAGAGCCTCGCAAGAGGAATTCGGCTACACTTGTTGAATTGTACTAAGTTGAGCCTCACTTGTTTTAGGTTCCGCATTTAGAGAGTTAAAATTTTTAAGATTAGCAATCACACCTATTCACCCCCCCTCTAGGTGTTTTTCACCTTTAACTTAAACTCTCTCTAATTCTCCATCTATCTTTCACTTTAATTCTCTTCCTTTTCCTAATTTTCCCCACATCTCTCTCCCTTCTCAAGATTTGACAAGCTCAACCCATCACTGGCCACATCCCTGTCTCTGATGACCCCTACGCCGGCCACCATGATGGCCACTCATCACCACCCAATCTCCACTATTTTCCTATTTTCTTCTCCTTCAATTTCTCTAATTTCATTAATTTCTCCTCCATCACAACCACCACCCACCACCCACCACAAAATTCTTCTCCATCTCCTCCTCCTTCAACCACCTAATTCACCACCACCATCATTGTATTCTTATCATTTCCTCTGCCACTAACTACTACCCAAGCAACCACCAATAACACCATCTTTCACCACCACCCAACACCATCACCCACCGCCCATTCCTCCTCCTCTCCCCACCAGGGCCAGGTCGCAGCGCCCCTGACCATGGCGCCGCCCATGACCGGCTGGGCGCTGCCCATGGTTGGCCGGGCTTGTCAGGCTTCTCCTCCTCTTTCTTCCTTCTTCTCTTCTTCCTTTCCTTTCTTTTCCTTTCGTTTCTTTCCTTCTCTGTAAACTATCCCTCTTCTCCTATCTCTATGGGTTTGGATTTAAATATAAACCCAAACCTAATTATCCAAACCCGAATCCCTTAACTCAAAACCCTATAACCCAATAATCTAAACCCAATATCCTTCTACCCAAATCCCCAAATCCACTAACCCATTAACCCTAACCCAATAACCCATAACCACTTAAGTCAATTGGGTTTGGGTTTTGGATCGAAACCTATCCTGTTACCAACCCAAACCCGTTTCAAAACCTAAGAAAGATAAACTTTCATATAAACCCCAGATAATTTATTGCATATATGAATTAGTCCTGTTCTTGCATGTTTAACCTATTTATGTTGATTTTAGCATTCAGGCTATATTTGGAGCATCCAGACTTCGAATTGGACGATTCTCAAACCGTCGCGATCGTAAGAAGATGAGCTACATTTCTTTACTACTTATGTGAGTGTTTTTCTTTTAAAATTTATATTTTATCGTGTTTAATGACATGACTTGGGTGCTTTACTTAGTAAATCATGATTATTGGTAAAATACTATAAAGATTATTAAATAAATTGTGATTAACAGAAATTCACTACAATTATAATCTACATGATTGTTCTTAAACTATAATAGTTAAAATAATACTTTATTTTGGTGTTTTTTTGAATTAATATAAAGTATAAACGAGCCATTTAAATACCGAGTAGATATGAAACGGTGGATAAGAGAAATTCCAGATTAATAAATACTTTCATAATGATTAAAAAGATTGTGAAGAGTATGAAAAGATAGACTTGTAGATAATTTCTTTATGGATAAGATTAATGCTAATGAATAACTACCGATAGCTAAATATTTGGATACCTGTTCATGTTACATATATCATCTAGACATTGTCACCCTTATCGACCCACCGATACACTGGGCATTGTATTTCATGTAAATATCTCTTATACTAGATACTATTATTTCATGTACATGTATCACCATTACACAGATATTGATACACATGGCACTATTATTTTATATTTATATTTCTTTTTTAATACTGTACACTTGTTACATATGATATATACGTATATATGTAGCCGATCGTCACTATTATTTATACTATTTTATTATGTTAATTAGAAACCCAATGGTCAAGGAGCTCTAGGTGGGTGTACCCCGTGCATACTCGGGATCACGGTCCAAAACAGACCCCTGGCTGCTAAGACCAAGGCCAGCCCGCTAAGGCTGTAATAAGTGACGGGAAATGGGAGCTCATCGAGCTATAACAGACAATAGCTAGTACTACTTGTCCCCTACAGTGGGACAAACAATGGATCTAGACATCCACCCGACAAGATCAAGTCAACCGTCAAGTCTTCCCCACCCCTATTGATATATTTATTTTATTTAAACTACACAGTATTCAGAAATAATAATAGTGCACGATACATGTAACAAGATAACCGGATATGAGCTACGTTGATATCATTAAACAAGATAACGGAAAATGGGAAATAAGAGATGTGGGACTCTAGAGGTGGCCCCCATCACACATCTGATATCAAAATCTAGCATGTCCAGTAAAAATATATATGTGTGTGTGGTGTACGAATGTATATCAATATTAGTAACGGGAGTCCTGTAACGGGAATATGAGAATCTCCATGTAGCAATAATCCATGTAACATGAAGCAACATAAATACAAAGACAATCATCACATGCATCTAGGTGAGTCTATGTAAAGTAAGATATGATGATAATAATAATATCGGTGCAATACAAGATCCGTGTCATATGTCCATAAGTACATAGTTCAGTAAAACATGTATCCACGTGCGATAATAGTGTCCTGTATCTCGTGTCCTAGAGTATCCATATAATGTTGGTACTAATACATGTCAGAACAGTATTAGTGCAACAAAGTTACAGTATATGAAATGATAGCATCTAGAGTACAAGAGTGTTCGTGTAACGATGATACTAGCACTGAAATAATAATGTCGAGTATCCATGTATCAGTGGTTCATGAACATAAAATAATAATGTCATGTGCATGAGTATCTGCGTATTGATGATACATGTACATAAAATAATAGTATCTAGTATAACAGATATTTACATGAAATATAGTGTCTTGTGTATCGGTGGGTCGGTAATGATGACAATGTCTAGATGATATATGTAATATGAATAAGTCTCCAAATATTTAGATATCGGTAGTTGTTCATTAGTATTAATCTTATCCATAAAGAAATTATTTACATCTCTATCTTTTCAAACTCTTCACAACCTTTTTAATAATTATGAAAGAATTTATTAATCTGCAATTCCTCTAACCACCTTCATATCTACTCGGAATTTAAATAGTTCTTTTATATTTTATATTAATTCAGGAAACACCAAATAAAATATTATTTTAACAATTATGGTTTAAGAACAATCATGCAGATTATAATTGTAGTGATTTTCTGTTAATTACAATTTATTAAATATTCTTTATAGTATTTTCCTAATAATCATGATATGCCAAGTAAAGCAGCCAAGTCATTTCAGTAAATGAGATAAAATTTCAATTCTTAAAAGAAAAACACTCACATAAGTAGTACAGTGGTATAACTCGTCTTCTTACGAACGCAATGGCTCCAGAATCGTCCAGTTCGGGGTCCGAATGCTCCCGATATCGCCCGTACGATAAAATTATCAAAAATGAGTTAGATTTGTAATTTAACATATTTAAAATGTAAGGAATATTATTCTATAGGGGGTTTGTGCAAATTTACCTTTATTATGGATTCGGGTTTGGGTATCTAATGGGTTGGGTTTAGATCCAATAACCCATACCTAAATATTTAAGTAATTGGTTATAGTGTAATGGGTTAATAGGTTGATAATGGATTCGGGTTTGGGTTTAATGGGTTATTGGTTCTTGGATCCAAGAGAGGGAGGAGAGAGAATAAGAGAGTTCTCAGTTGAAAGAAAAGACAGAAGAAAGAAAGAAAGAAAGAAAAGGAAAAAAGAAAAGAGAGAGAAGAGAGGAGGGAGGACACAGGGCTGGGCGAGCCTGGCCGGTCGTGGGCGACGCTTGGCCGGCCGTGGGCAGTCGACGGCCTGGTCCAAGGGAGGAGGTGGATGATTGGTGAGTTGTGGAGGTGGTTGTGATGGTTTTCGGTGGTGATGGAATTGATGGTGATGAAGTTAGTATTGGAATTTAAAGTGGATAGGGGTTTGGGTGGAGATGGGGAGTGTTGATGTGGGTTGAGAATTTGGTGTAGATAGTGAAGGAGATGATGGTGGTGTTGGTGGTGATTGGGAGGAAAATTGGTGGAATTGGTGGTGTTTATGATAAGGTTGAAGGAGGAGTGGTGTTGGATGTTGATGTGGGAGGAGGTGGAGTGGTGACCAAAGTTGGAAGCGCCATCGGTCTGGGGAGGCTCACCAGAGAGGAGGCCGGCGTGGGGTGGAGCACGACCAGGACCACGGAAAGAGAGGAAATGAGTTGGGGGGAGAGATGTAGAGAGGTTTAATTAAAGAAAATGATTAGAGAGTTAAGAGTATTAGACAAGGAGAGAGAGGGAGAATTAGACATATTTTTATGAGAGAAAGAGAGTAGGTTGGTGGCTGAGGTCGGTAAGGAGGTTGGTGGAGAAAGGGGAGAAGCTTGAAGATAAAGAAAAGAAGGAACATATTATATTTGTATTATTTAATTAATATTTTAATTGAGTCAAAATTTGACCAGTTTCAAATAGTTTCCAAAATTTTTATAAAATAGAGAATATTACACGGAGTGGAATGTGAAATCGGATTCTAAAAATTATGTCCGGTTTGCAAGTTAAAAAAACTTGAAATGTATCGCTGATACTAGGCGACACCGGTTTGGCCGGATTTTTGATTAATTCAGAAAAATTCTCAAAAATATCGTAACATAGAAAATATGATTTTGAAGAATAATACCGAAGCAGATTCTAGAAAGTCAACTCCATTTGTGAATTAAAGATCGTAAAGCCGATTATCGGTATCGGTTGACACCGAAATAGAAGATTTTTCAAAATAATTCAGAAAAATTTTAAAAAATTGTAAAAAATCTAAAATATTGAAAAATAATATCTAAAACTAAAACCAGCTCAATCTGACTATCAGAAAAGTCAAATCAACTTTATATGTCATATCAAGTATTGATACTGTGATACGTACATCAAGGATCGGGGGTTACATTTCTCCCCACCTTATAGAAAATTTCGTCTTCGAAATTTCAGTTCAGGTGGGAGACAATATTTACAGTCTTAGAGCCTGAATGTTTTAGGCCAACGATGCTTCTGCTACGCTACTTTGATATATATATATATATATATATATATATATATATATATTATATATATATATATATATATATATATATATATATATATATATATATCGAACTCCAGATCGGGTAACTAGTTAGAAATCAGAATAGTCAGAATGATAAGGAAAATGAAGGGGTATTAGGAGAAAAGTAATGAATTTTGATTGATCCAAACCTGCACAGAAAAATAGAGACTTTTAGGAATAGTGCTAGCTCCTCAATGCTACCGTGTATCCTAGGGCTAACGGGCGTGATCCACAGGGAGGGACAACAATGGAAGCGTTGTGTAAATTTTTTTCTTTTAATTTATCAAAACTAGTTAATACTTATCTTATCAGTTTTATAGAAAGAAAACAAAATATTAAGTTAAATTAAAAAGGAGATGGTCGAAGAAGAGATGGTGTTGTTGTTGTTTTATTTACAAAAGAAAAGGAAAGACAAAATAAGGAGGAAAATTGTAATTCTAAACTAATGAAATGAAAAAAAACAAAAGAGTACTTACCTCTATTGTTGGATCAAATTGTAAAATTACTTTGAAGTAAAGCAAATCAATAGACTAGAACAAATAAAAGCAGGGCTTCGGCGAGATCGAACACACTGAAGAAAAGTGAAAAACTTCCATTGATTGTCACCTTCAATAATAGTCTCTTAAGAAAGGATTACAATAGTGTCATTCTACAATAATTCTTCCTCTCTTTTAATCATATAACTCTTTCTAGCCTAAGCTATAACGAAAAATAAAAATTACATTGAAGAAGAAAAGAAAAAGCTAAACTAAAGCTTTCTCTCTGAGATGGTGCCATTTCTGCCTTCGAGGTATGAGGGTATTTATAGGAGGAAAACAGAAGGATAGAAAGTGTACAAAGAGAGGAGAGCTGTCTATTTCTAAATTTGAATTCTCCCCTTATCTCCAAACTTGATTTGATTTATCCAGAATTTTATATAGAAACTCAATTCTGATCTGCACCTTATTGGCATGTTTATTACTGAATATGACTTATCAAACAATAGAATTAAAAATAGTGATCAATATAAGAATTATATCCCTTTAAGTTTTCTTTTGGAACATCTTAAATCATCAGATTTGAGCTTTGGTAGAAAACGTTATGATTTAAATACTAAAATGTGTTCAGTTTGAATCCGAGTGTAAATTGATTTAGAACTCTAAATTTACTTGGATTTTCTACTTATCTTCAAATATGATTGATTTATCTCATCCATTAATCTTCTTTTTATCTATTTATCCTCTTGAATTTTCAATTTGTCTTTTAGAATTGATGAGATATCCATTTATCTTTAGCGAAACCGATTGGGTTTTTAAAATTCATTTTTTTCCTTTGAATTTTGATTGGTATTATCTCATCTAATATATCCGGTCTTCAGATAAGATGGATTTTAAAAGCTTTGGATTTGAATAGATCCTCTTGAATTGCTTGATCTTTAGAATTATTGGGATTTAATTGGATAAATCTGGCAATCTCTCTTTTCTTCGTTAATTACACTGCATACCACTAAACATAAAAATACATTAAAATGTAGAGTTTTTTTTCAAAATAAATGAAGAAATATGACACATGTGATATTAAATATGCAATGTACATGTATGATCATACCCTCACACTTATCTTTTGCTCATCCTCGAGCAAAATAAAAAAAATGAAACCAACCTAGTCTAACTCACTTTCGTAGAAATCACGGTTACACTTAGCGCGTGCAATAAGTCGTTAAATTTCTACGTTACCCCTAGAAGACGAGTTTTATCTCATGAGGATTTTTGGTAGACTGCACCACAAAATCCATAAATAAAGAAAAATAAAGTGTTAATATTTTTAAAAACACATTTTAAAGGAAAGAAATATTTGAGGTATTAATGTAAAAACTCAAGTAATCTATAAGTCATAAGATCATCAAAACTTAGTCATTTCTAAACTTAGTCTGTATCCAAAAACTTATTTTCAATAAAGGTAAGGATTAAAATTGTGTTTCTCATCTAGTTTATTATTTTACCCTAAGTCATATGCACCTTGTGATCATGAAAATTTGACTTAGGATTCTCCAACTCTAACTTTTATGTCTTATTATTTTCACTTTTTTTTCTTTTTTTCATTTAAGATGGTACTATCCCTTAGCTCTATTAGGCTTTCTAATTAGTCCATGTAACGAGCCTTAGTCGGTGACTCCCAACCGGACAGTTTTAGGGTACCGGGTGAGAAAACACCCCAAGGATTTAGAACTCGAGCAAATAAAGTCACAAAACTAAGGATTTTTATTTATATGAACCACTTTTAGGTGCGCATACTTATGCTTTATGAGGCAAAAATATCAAGCTTAATTAGAAGATTTTTTTTATTTTTTTATAAGGCAGAAGAATCTTTGTTTTAAAATCCTAAGTGTGTAAGTGTATAAAATATGCATATTTCATCAAGACAAAAATCAAGATTAAATTAATTTTTCAATTTTTCTTCCTAACCTCAAAATCAACAAATAATTTTATTTTAACCAAGTATAAGAAATTCTAATTACGATCATCTTATTCTTTAAAATTAATTTAATTTTTTACAAAAATAGGTCAAAAAATTATTTTCATTTTTAAGAAGTTTTTAAAGAAAGGATTTTTTTTAATTAGTAAAGTTAGTATGTTAGTAAACCTTCTCCTACACTTAACTTATACATTGTCCTCAATGTATGAATGAAATGTAATAATACATGAAAAGAAGAAAGAGAAAGAAAATTGTCACCTCAAAATGTGGTTCCGGTGGTGGTTTCATTGGGCCAAGCGTTTTTTCTCAATCTAGATACTGTGAATTTTTAAGGAGCCCACCTTTCATGATCTCTTTCCTATTAACATTTTTATACTCCTCACTATGAATAGAATCATTCAAGATCCTAACATGAAATTTTTTCGGTTATATGACCAATCTTGGGATATCATCGCAGAGTCATATTGATCTAAACTTTGGTCTAACAATGAAATGTGATTTTGTCAAATAAATGATTTGAGCTCAACATTGAAGGGAATGGGAACCGATACTGGCTCGGATATAAAACTCAAATCAAGTTTAGGTTCGAGAGTTAGAGTTGGTTCATGAGTTTGATTCAAATCATAAAATTCAAGTTCACATTCATTTTTTAACAATGGAATGTGACTATCCAAAATTGGTGGTTCATGTTCAAGCTCTATAGGGATGGGAATCAATGTTGGCTTTGAAATTGGGTCCAAATCGAGCAAGGATACGAGAGTTAACATCGATTCAAAAGTGAAACTGAATCACAATATTGAGAAATTGGTGTCACATTCACCTTCAAGTTCAATCTCATTGAAATGAAAACTTGCTAATTTGTCAATGGGTTGATATTGGTCAAGTTCAAAGTTTTGTGGTGAAATTGAAACTTGGTTAAAATTTTCAAGGTATCTGATTCTTCGTCAATATGGTTAGGAGAATAAGGAATGACAAAAATGTGTTAGGTAGAGTTTTCTCATTCTTATCATTAATTGTGTTGACCAAATGACTCACTTTTACTCTAGCCTATTGAGAGATTGGGTAACATTATTTCTGGACTAAATCAAGTCTTTTGTACTCTTTTCTAAATCAATAGGTTTTTCTTGCTGTGCTTGGACTTGAAAATTTGAGCAAGGATCTTGGATTTGAGAATTGTTTGGGAGCATTTAGTTTAATTGAATTTGCACTTATCGTGAAGACTCAAGGAATGCTTCAAAAGTCTTTTTAAAGAAGATTTTTTTTCTATAAGTTGGTCTCGGCGTGGAGTATATGAAGCTGTTTGTTTGTAAGGTTGTTGATAGTTAGACTTGTGGGAGTTGTATCCCCACCGACTCGGTGAAGAGTGATAATGATTGTGCAATCTTGTTCATAACACTGGGAGTGGGACGTATATTGATTCGGATAAAACCAATCTGGCATACTTAGTTGGTTAAAGTTATGTAATGTCGGGTTGGTAATATCTGAATTGAAAGAGGTTGGGGTGAAATATGAATTTGAGTTATAATTAGAATAATTATAATTATAATCCATTTTCACAAGAGCAAACAAAAACAAATAAATAAACAAATAAGAAAACAAAGAAAAATCTAGCCTATGTTAGGATAGAGTTTAAACCTAGATGATTGTACTCCAAAACTGCATTTTTATCATCACTTTTACACATATATCCTTGATCATTCCTTTATTAATTAATATTATTAACCCTCTTTTTTGATTATGGTGTGTAGTTACTTAAATGAGAGGGTAAAGATACAAGAAGCTTCATTTTATCCCTGATCCTATTTAAAGTTGGATTTTAAATTAAATTGAATTCAAAGGAGGAAAGGATTAATCTTCATCTTCTAAATTCAAGTTCAAATTCAGAAAATAAAGTCTTGAAGATGAAGGGGATAAAACTAATCCTAATAAGGATAAGGAGGATAATTCAAATTAAATGGAGTACAAAATCAATTTAGACTCAGATTCAGATTGTACACCTTTTAATATTCAGATCATAACGTTTGCTACATATATTCAAATCTGATGATTCAAGTTGATTCAGAAAGAAGACTTGAAGGATTACAATTCTTATGTTTATCACTCTGTCCACTTCAGCCATCTAATAAGTCATATTCAATGATCAACACGCCAATTTGCTGCAGATCAGAATTAAATTCCCTATTGAATTAAGAAACCTTCTAATTTGTATCCTAGTGTGATTAGCTTCGTGATCTATTTAAAGAGCTGAAGTCTCTGATAATCTCTCATCTCCACATCAAAGATCATAACTTGGAGCTTTCTTTAGTTTATTTTCCAAATTTCTTTTATAATTGTCAGATTCTAGTTCTACTTCTAATTCAAGATTTGTGAGAAGGAGAAGCCATTATAATTTGAGGTGACAGATCAATACAAGATGCTTTCATTCTTTTTATATTTCTTTTATTATTTACTTTATTTTTACTTTTTCTTGTTTTCTTTATTTCTTATTTTCTTTTGCTTGCCATGTTTACCATGAGTAGCTAGATTTTTTTTCATGGCTTACTAAGACATCACCACCATCACATCTAATGTATAGTAGATAACCAGATTAGATCATATGCATGCCTACTCCAATCTTTATTCTTGAAGACTCATAAGGATAAGCAACTAGGTCAAATATTTGCTAATAGTTCTTAACTGTTTTTCTTAATCTATGCTTGATGAAAATCTTGACATTTTAATGTTAAACTTTGATTAGTGTTATTTTAAATAGGGTTAAGATTTGTTAAATTTTTTAATGATTTTTTCTTACTTTATACTTGATTGACAACCTTGATATTGTAACATTAAAATATGGATGGTGTTATTTCAAATCAATCATAACCTAATTTCTCTCCTATGTATCTTTCTAGATTTTGTGATAGAAAATCATGCTTAGGATTTAAAGTGAAGTAATTATTTATTGGGCATTAGCATGTATGGTGGTTGATTATTTATAAGCTGTGAACCTTTCTTTTAAATTAATTCTTCATCCACATACAATCCATCCCCTCTTTTCTACATTCTTTAAACATAGAAGATAATAATAAGACAATATTACCGAAAAGCTTCCATCGCATCTCTCCCTGAGGTTTGACCCGTTTATCTCTTACTACAGCGGTTAAATTGCAAACATTCCGAGTTAAAATCCATCACATACACTTTTCATATTCTCTGTACTTTGTTTTGTGCAATCACTAGACGACTCCTAACTGTTGATTATCTACAGGAGGTATATTGCAGAACCTGAACACAAGTTAATCGGCGAGATAGGGACAAGATTGGCTTGAGGTATCCGTGCTTAAAGCGGCATGCCAAATTATGCCAAACCACCAGCTTTCGAGGTTTCACCCGTCAATCCTCAACCTTTGACACCAATTTAGAAAGAGTCAACTTCTAGCAACTTCTCCTTAGGTCAATCCCTATTTGAGTCCAAGATGTCTCTAGGGCCAATGTCTACTCAATTTTAAGTTAGGCTAGGTT
The DNA here is from genome assembly GCA_038442645.1 of Agave tequilana. Taxonomy (NCBI): domain Eukaryota; kingdom Viridiplantae; phylum Streptophyta; class Magnoliopsida; order Asparagales; family Asparagaceae; genus Agave; species Agave tequilana. The sequence continues at coordinate 121,778 of JAVJIF010004061.1, forward strand.
AGTAAGTGAGGAGATAGTTTATGGGCTATGTAACAACTTTCTCACCTTACCTTGTTTAAGGATACACCCTTAATCTTTTTAGTACAGTGTACAAGTATAAAGTAAAAGGTATTACTCAAGCAATATGAATCACTCAAAATATATTTCCTAAACTATATGCAATGAACACATACCTTTGCTCCAGTACTCTTCAACAATAATGTAAAGAAACAAAATAGACATATGTCCTAAGATGCAAGAGTTCAAACATTTTTTAGTATTTACAAAACAAGCACGTTACTGTGAGGTTAGAAACATATACACAGTGAGTTAAATAGATAAACTAATGACTGCAGAGAGCTAATCTCTAAAAATCAAGCAACCTATAAGAAACTACAGTTAGTAGTTCACCGCAGTTGTAGGCTCTGATGCTCTCCCTTCTTGAACAGAGGCACACAGTAGCAAAATATCCACTGCAGCTCCTAATTTTCTGAAATTAGCCCCTGTACACCAAAACGAGAAGAAAAAGAGTTAAATCGTTAAAGTAAATAAAAAAAAGAAACTTACAGTCCCTCCCCGGTAACGGCACCAAAATTTATTGATCGATCCAAACCTGCACAGAAAACACAGACTTTTAGGAACAGTGCTGAGTCCTCGATGTTACCGTGTAGCCTAGCGCTAACAGGTCGTGATCCACAGGGAGAGACAGCGATGGAAGTGTTATGTAAGTTTCTTTTTTTGATTTACCAAATCTAGTTAATACTTATCTTCTTAGTTCTATAAAAGAAAACAAAAATATTAAGTTAAAAAGAAGATGGTAGAAGAAGAGATGGTGGTGTTGTTTTATTTACAAAAGAAAAGGAAGGCTAAATAAGGAGGAGAATTGTGATTCTAAACTAATGAAATGAAAAAGAAAACAAAAGAGTACTTACATCTAATATTGAATCGTATTGAAAAATTACTTTGAAGTAAAACAAATCAATAGAGAAGAATAAATAATAGGAGGGCTTCGGTGAGATTGAGCACAATGAAGAAAAGTGAAAAACTTTTATTGATTGTCACCTTCAATAATAGTCTCTTAAGAAAGTATTATAATAGTGCTACTCTATAATAATTTTCCTCTCTTTTAATCATTTAACTCTCTCTAATCTAAGCTATAAAAAAATAAAAATTACATTGAAGAAGAAAAGAAAAATCTAAACTAAAGCTCTCTCTCTGAGATGGTGCCCTTTCTGCCTTCGAGGTATGAGGGCATGTATAGGAGACAAACAGAAGGATAAAAAGCGTACGAAGATAGAAGAGTTGGCTATTTCTGAATTTGAATCCTCTCCTTATCTCCGAACTTGATTTGATTTATCCAGAATTTTATGTAAAAATTTAATTCTAATCTGTAACTTGTTGGCGTGTTTATTTCTGAATATGACTTATCAGAAGATAGAATTGTAAACAGTGATCAATATAATAATTGTAACCCTTTAAGTCTTCTTTTTAATCATCTTAAATTATTAGATTTGAGTTTCACTAGTGAAAGTTATGATTAAAATACTAAAACATATTCAATCTAAATCCGAGTTTAAATTGATTTAGAACTTTAGATTTACTTGGATTTTCTACTTATCTCCAAATATGATTGATTCATCTCATCCATTGATCTTCTCATTATCCATTTATCCTCTTGGATTTTTAATTTGTCTTCTAGAATTGATGAGATATCCATTTATCTTCAGCGAAACCGATTGGGTTTCAAAAATTCATTTTTTCCTTTGAATTTTAATTGGTATTATCTCATCTGATAAATCCGATTTTCAGATAAAAATGGCTTCTAGAAGCTTTGTATTTGAATAGATCCTCTTGATTTACTTAATCTTTTGAATTGTTTGGATTTAATTGGATAAATCTGACAATCTCTCTCTTTTCTTCGTTAATCACACTGCATACCACTAAACATTAAAATACATTAAAAAGCAGAGTTTTAAAAAAAATAAATGAAGTAGTATGACACATGTGATATTAAACATGCAATGTACGTGTATGATCAAATTGTCAACGGACTGAGATATTCTTGTACTCATAACTGGAATCCTCAAATTCAGATACAGATGAATTTTAATTTGAATCTGATTGTACTGTTGGTATGTACCGAGCATTGACCTAGGTGGTTAGCCACATCAGGTCTGAACCTGGCTCTGATACCATTATTTAACGCCCTGATCTCATAGATATGGGGACACTATGATGTATATACGTAGGGCAGAAATACCCTCACGTACGTACGCTAAGTCTCAGTACAGGATATAACCACCATATACACAATAGTTTCAGTATTAAATAAGTACAAGAATACCTACAAAAGGGGTCAGTGATCATGATCGATATGAAAATATGGATAATAAGAAAATAAGACTAAATAATAAAGATACCTATGAGTAGTATAGATGACGAGTCTCCTATGTGTATCCATTGAAATATCTGATACCGTGATATCTCAAATATCCAATCTGGGTACGCAAACTCAGGGTCGTTAGAAAGTGACATAGTTAATGGTAAAATGAAGGAAGCAATAATATATATTATAGTAATACAGTCACGATAATAATATATAATACATGTTTAATTATCGGTGATACAATATAATAATAATAACAATATGGAGAATACAAATATCATATTTTAACATCATCAATATCTAGCATGTTATAATCGGGTCAATACAACAATAGTATCCAGTTTTATATAATTAATATTAGGTTATATGTCCAGGTTGTGCTACCACACATAATAGGTAAGCACTTTAGGAAATTATGTCACTACAGTTAATAGAGTTATAACATTTATATTATTCTCAATATGTGTGATATGTTACACTATTAAGTGTTTCTAATTGCATCAGTATGCATAAGTAACATGTATGTAGCAAGTTAGTTACTTTATATTTCTTATTTAATCTAATAAATACAGTAGCATAGTGGTGTCGTGATGAATATGAACAATAAAAATGAAGTATGCAGAATAACCATACTATAGTGTTGTGATTATACAGTAATAGTGTCTACAGGGTATACATGAAATGCAATACATGGAATACAGATATACGTGTACATGGATAATATGTCACCATATGAAATGTAACAAGTATCAGGAAGTGTAACAAGGTATACATGTGACATGATAGTGGATAAAATATCAGGAATGATAATAGTACAAATGAACAATAACATACATGTATCCGGCAAGTCATATTATTTATACAATAATATCAATCAGTACCGCCTAATATTTTAATTAATCTCTTCCAGTATCCCATACCACTGGTAGTTCATACCGCAACCCAACTCTGGCCGAACCCATCCGAACATGATATACAGGCACCATGATTCAAATGAGAGAGTCACCAAATAACAAGCGTTTCTGACGTCACTATTGTTTATACCAGTTTATTATGTTAATTGGAAACCCAATAGTTAAGTGAACGTAGGCTCTGACACCACTCTGTAGCGCCCCGCTCCGACGGATACGGGGACGCTATGGAGACATACATACGTAGGGCGAAAATACCCTCACGTACGTATGCTAAGCCTCAGTACCGGTCATAACCACTATATACAAAATAGTTCCAGCATTAAATAATTAAATGAATACCTGCAAAAAGGATCGGTGAACATGATAGATATGGGTAACAAGGATGAATAAGAAAATAAAAACAGAATAATAAAAATTACTATGAATGTATAGGTGACGAGTCTCCTATGTATATCTCGTGAAATATCTAGTACTTCGATATCTCGGATCTCCAACCTGGCAAACCACTCTCTAAGGTTAATGGCTATCTTTATAGGCTTTTAATTACCAATTAAATGGTAATTTTGGGTCTTCTTCTTCATTTTGTGCCATGGACCTAGAAATATGCAAGAGAGGTATTATTAATAGGATTTAATATTAAATAAATGTGAAGAGTGGTATGAAATATGTAATTTTAGAGACTAATAACACTCCCACACTTATCTTTTTCTTGTCCTGAGTAAAACAAAAAATTAAGAAAATTATTACACCACTTTCACAGGTGACACGATTGCACTGAGCATATGCAATAAGCTATTAAACCTCTAGGTTTTTCCTAGAGGAGGAGTTTTGTCTCCTGAGGGTTTTTAGCAGATTACACCCACAAAATCCATAAAAAATAAATCAAATGTTAGTATTTTGAAAACACGTTTTAAAATAGAGAAAAGTGTTAAATATTTTTGTGAAAATTTAAGTGATCCAAGGTCATAAGTTAACCAAAAATTATTTTTTCTTAAACTAAATCGAAATACAAAATCTTGTTATAAATTAAATGTAAGAATTTAAAATTGAATCGACTCTTTGATCTTTCATAAAACTCTTCGAAAAATATGCACTTTGTGAACAGTGAAGCTTTTTGGGATATCGACTCTAACTTTCATGCCATTTATTTAATATTTTTTCTTTTTTTACTTTTTTCTTCCTTTAGTTTTTCTTAGGCTTTCTTATTTATCCAGGAAGTGAGTCTTTAGCCGATGACTCCCAAACCAGATAGTTTTAGGGCACCAGATGAGAAAACATCCCTCGGACTTAAGGACTCGAGTAAACAAGGCCACAAAAGTAAAGGGGATTATTTTGTTTTTGTTTACCGTTTTTTGTATGAATAATCATGCTTCCTGAGACATAATTATCCAACTTCAATAAGTGATTTTATTATCCTCATTTCATTTATATATATATATATATATATATATATATATATATATATATATATATATTATGCCATTTTCAGTTTTTGTTTCAATCCCAAAAATTGTGTGTAAGTATGAAATGCATAAATCTAAGGTAAAAAAATTCAAGATCAAATTATCTTTCCAATCTTTCTTTCTTATCCTAAGATTTAAACAAGATCTATTATTTTGACTCGGTTTAAAATTTCATAACTTTAGGCCTTCCTAATTTCTAAGATAATCTTAATTTTCTTAAAAACAAATCAAAACTATTTCCCCTATTTCAAAAAGTTTTGTAAAAAGAAAGAAAAAGAGTTTCTACATAAAAGAAAAATCTAAAAATTTTCTAAAAAGAAGTGTAAAAGAAAGAAAATGTAAAACTAACTATGTTAGTAAACCCTCTCCCACACTTATCTCATGCATTGTTCTCATTGCATCATGAATGTGTATATACATGAAACAAATAGAGAGGGAAGGAAATTACCTCATGGTGGTGGATCCGGTGGTGGTCTGACTGGGCTAAGCATTGCTACTCAATCAAGATATCGTGGATCTTACAGAAACCCATCAATGACCTCTCTAATATGACCCAGTAAAAAATGATTGAGTGAATGATCTTATTTAAAATTATTCTTATCTAATTTCTAATTTTTAAAATAATTACTGAGTCATTTTCTTCAACATTCTTGTCTAACAATGAAGTATGATTTTAAGAGATGGTTGATTTGGACTCAAATGGAACAGGAATAAAAATCAATACCGACTCGAGAATTTGACTTAGATCAAGTCGAGATTCAAACGGGGGAGTCGAAATTGGTTCAAAAGTGGGGTCCAAACCAAAGAATTAATGTTCACACACTTCCCCCATCAATGAAGTGTGATCATAAGATATTGGTGATTCAATTTCACAGTGTACTGGTACAGTATTCAATGTTGACTCCGAAATAGAGAAAAAAATCTGGTAAAGATACTGAGTCATTATTGAATCAAAAAGTGAAAAGGAATTACCAACTTAAGGTTCAGGATCACTTTAAAGCTTAAGTTCAATTTCGAGAAAAGGATAACTTGCAAAAATGTCAAGGTGACTCTCAAAATTTTGGGTAAGTTCAAATGGATGTAATGAAATTGAATCTTGATTTTCATCCACAGAAGGAATGTGAATGGGTGAAATGGTCGATTCAAGTTCAGGAATTATGGGAATCAAAACTGGCTCAAGAACGTTGCTTAGTTTAGGTAACACAACATGAGTCGATATTAATTCAAGGATTGGAATTGAATTGCTAAATTGAAGCTCCGGTTCACATTCATCTTCAAGTTTAATTTTAGGAGATGAATAACTTGCCAAACTATCTAGAGGTTGATGTTGGTCAAGTTCAGGTTGGTATGATGAAATTGAAGCTAGATTTCTGAAATGACATGATTCATGAGACGTATGAACATTTGGTGGACATGGGAAGTCAATCGTATTTTGCATTATGCGCTCGGTCTTTTGCACGAATTCCATAGTTTTTTGCCACAATGATTTTCCTTTGAGTCGTTCTGGAAAAGAACTACATGAATTTTGAAAATTTTGTGGACATGATGAGGCTACCATTTTTTCAAGCACCTCTTCCAAACTCCTTTCCAATGATGATTTTTCTTCAATTGGTGGTTCAGAAAAAAAGTATATGAATCAAAATCGGGAAATGAATATTGTGAAAATTGTGGACAAGATGGTTGAAAATTTGACTTGGGGTAGGTGAATCCCCATTGACTCTGTGAAGAGTTAAAATTATTTTGAAAATTATAGTCGTAGGATTAGAAATATAGGTCATATTGAGTCGGATAATCCCAACTTGACATGTATGGTTGGTTCATGTTATACATAGCCGGGTTGGAGTTATCCAAGTCAAAATGAGGTCGGGGTGAAATATAGATTCATATTTGGATTGAAAAAATTATTGTTGTTAAAATCTATTTCATAATTTAAAAAAACAACAAACAAACAAATAAAGAAAAAGAAAAAGAAAAAGAAAAGAAAACAAGCCTGTGCTAGGGTTGACTTAGACCTAGACGACTCCTAACTGGTTAGACTGTCCACGGGGGTACATTGTTGGAATCTAACCACGAGTTAATCGGCCAGGTATGGGCAAGATCAGTAGAAGGTATCCGTGCCAGAGCAAAGGGCCTAATTATGCCAAACTACTGTTCTTCGAGATTTTCCCTCCCAATCCCCAACCTTAGAAAACCGATTTGATAAGAGTCAAACTCTAACAACTTCTCCCTTAGGTCAATCTCCTAAATGAGTCTGAGATGTCCCTAGGGGACAACGTCTAGCAATTTTTATTAGGCTTAGATTGTGTGAGTGGGGAGGTAATTTTTCGGCTAAGGGAGGGTAATGACTTCCCAATTTATGTTGTATTAGGTTTTGCCCTCAAGTTAGTTCGTGCTAGTGTGCAATATAGATAAGAATGAACACACAAAGCGAGTAAATCACCTACGTATTTGTCCTAACTATATGCAATGCAATATGTACACCTCAGTCAAGATCACAAGTCAAGAACAAAATACAGAATATTGGAATTGAAATCGACACGTGCCTAGATGCAAATGTCTAACCGTTTTAAAGTATCCAATTTCCGTATTTTAGTTCTTAAGTTATTATAATGCACAGGTAATATAAACAAAAAGTAGCAACAAAATATAATAATATACAAGAAGTTACCCAACCACACAAAAGTAAGTGTGGACTTCTGCAATGCTAAAAATTTGACCTACACACCAAAACAAAGAAGAAAGTTAACAAAACCGTGAAATCAAACCGTTCCCATCCCGGCAACGGCGCCAAAATTTGACCGGGGAAAATCGCGCACGAAAAGTGTATGTTTTGAAATCAAGAGTTAAAGTGTGTATGCTTTGGCTTCCTCGATACTTCCGTTATAGCATAGAGGCTAAAACAAGTCGAATTCATGAGGACAGGAGGCGATAGAAGCTTACATGGTATGTTCACGTGTATGTTAAAAGTTTCTTCAGCGTTTTAAAGAATCAAAAGAAAAGAAAACAAAGAATGAAAAGAGAAGAGTACAGTGAAACACGAAGAAGTGGGAAACATAGAAAAGAATGTACTTGTGAATTTTGAGATATTTCTAAAACAAAATAAAAAGATAAAGAAAATTCATGGCTACTAAGTACTAATGGCTCCACTAACCATATTATCCTCTTAGTGATAGTTGCCTCACATGTATCCTTGGCCACCACTAATCCTTGGTTCAAGAGCGTTTCAAAGCATGACCCATGCGATAACTTTCACATCCAAACTTAACAAAACAAGTGCAAGTTACACTTAAACCTAAACAAGAGCAAACATAAAATAAAATAATGTTAGCTTGTTAGAGAGTTAGGATGTTAGAGTATTAGAATCCATCATCGTGAGCCATCAATGACTCTTGCAAGAGTAAGACCAAGTAGAAACTATTTGATTTATATGGATTATCAAGTAAGTTCGCAAGTTAGTAGTTAGTTACCATGATAGAAAATTAGCTAAACATGTAAAAGAAGTTAGAGAAGAAAACAAAGAGAGGTAAAGAGAGAACCTTTCATAACTTGTCACCTTCTTTTATAAGAACTCTTACTTTCTAACCATGTGCCACTCTCTCTCCTATTACAAGATCTACAAGAATTAGAAAATACAAAGGAGGAGAAGAAGAAGAATTAAACTAAACTACTCTAAACTACAATAAGGGAAAAACCCTAAAAACTATCAAAACTCCTCCTCACTTCTCCTCCCTGGGCTCTGGAAAACCCCAGGTATTTATAGATGAAGAGGGGTATCAGGGTACAGGTACAGAGCCGCGCGTTAAATCCTTGCGCGCGGCTCCACAGCAGAGCCGCGGAAACGCGGCGCTACTATGGAAACGCGGCCCACGCCGCATTTCCGCGGCTGTACCAAGGCGGCGCGCGAAGCGCCGCCTGCTACGCGCTACCCGCTTGTCCCCATGTCGGCTGCATGTCGCAGTTTCTGATTTTGGGCCCCTGGTTTTGACGAAATCACTCTCCAACGTCAATGGCTATCTTTATAGGCTTTTGATCACCAATTAAATGATGATTTTGGGTCTTATTTTTCATTTCATGCTATAGACCTAGAAACATGCAAGAGAGGTATTATTAATAGGATTTAATATTAAATAAATGTGAAGATGTGGTATGAAATATGCAATTTTAAGGACTAATCAAGCTCGCAAATCCAGGGTCACCATAAAACGACCTAGTGAGTGTAAAATGAAGGCAGTAGTAATATAAACTATAATAGTAGTACAATCGCGATATTATATAATACATGTTTAACTACTAGTGATACAATATACATTATCAATGCCTAGTATGTCAACAGTGTCACCTCTATGATATTATCCAATTATATAACATGCATATCTATTAATATTATCGGAAAGAGTCTGGAATATATATCACCTAACTATTTAACATTGTGTTATTATAATCAATATAAGTTATACTAGTTTTATGTTATTATCAATATACGTGATATGATACAGTATTAAGTGTTCCTAATTACATCAATGTGTATAAGTAACATGTAGCAAGTTTAATTACTTTATATTTCTTATTTAAGCTAAGAATAACAGTAGCATAATGGTGTCATGATGAATATAAACATATAGATAGAAATATGCAGAATAACCATACAACTGTGTTAGATTATACAGTTACAGTGTCTATAAGGTATACATGAAACAGAATACAGAGAATGCAAAGTATACATATATGTGAATAGTGTGTCACTGCATGAAGTGTAACAAGTATCAGGAAGAGTACAAGGTATACATGTGGCATGATAATGGATAGAATATCAGAAATGATAACAAATACAACTGAACAGTAACATACAAATATCAGGCAAGTCATGTTATTTATACAATAATAACAATCAGTATCACCGGTATTTTAATCAATCTTTTCCAGTGTCTCATACCACTAGCAGCTCATATTAGAGCCCACACTCCGGCCGAACCCATCCGAATATGGCATACGGGTGTACCATGATTTGAATGAGAGAGGACCAAATAACAAGCGTTCATGTCGTCATCATTGTTTATACTGTTTTGTTATGTTGATCAAGAAGCTCTAGTCAGGTAGGTGTACCCCGTGCATACCTGGGATCACGGCCTTAAACAACCCTTGGCTGCTGAGACCAGGGGTAGCTCATTGAGTTATAACAGACGGTAGCCAGCACTACCCGTCCCCTGTAGTGAGACAAACAATGAATTCAGACATCCACCCAACAAGATCTAGTCAACCATCAAGTCACTCCCATCCCCATGTTATATTTATTATATTTAAACTGCACAGTATTCGAAAACAATAATAGTGCATGATACATGTAATAAGATAACTGGTCATGAGCTATGTTGATATCATTAAATAAGATAACGAAAAACGGAAAATAAGAGATGTGGGACTCTAGAGGTGGTCCCCATCACACATCTGGTATCAAAAACTAACGTGTCCAACAACAACACACACACACGCACTAGTAATGGGAGACAATCCTATAACGTGAATACGAAAATCTCCATGTAGCAATAATCCATGTAACATGAAACAACAAAAATACAAAAACAATCATCACATGCATATAGGTGAGTTTATGTAATAGTGAGATTTGATTATAATAATAATATCGGTATTATAGGATCTAAAAACTAATGTCAACACAATACTAAAATAAAGATAATTAGCGTTTAATAAAATAACTTGCAAGAAAGAAAATAAATCTCAGAAACTAAGCAAACGCAAACACAAGAGATTTTATCCTGGTTCGATCCTCATGACCTACATCCAGTCCTTAAGTAATCCGCTTGAAATTTTTTTTTATCCTGATTTTATACACCCAAAATCAACTCCTTGTACACCACTTGACAAACAACCTTTTCCAAACCCGTACAACTCTTCTCTAACCAAGAAGATAATTTTCTTATACACCTCTTCTCAACACCAAGAAGATAATCTTGTACAATACTTCTCTTTGAGTGATTATAAAATATCCTATAAGCATTGAGACTTGTATGTGATCGTGAACAAGAACTCTTATAGGTGTACTTTCAGAATTCTTTACAAAGGAAAAGAATTTTTGTGAAGAAATGAAAGTGAAAACTAGTTTTTTGGAAAATAGAATTTTTCAACAGAGTTTGGACAGAAAACTATGATTTTGAATTAGTGTATTTAGCCTAGTATAACATCCCTATTTATACCTGAAATCTATGGTCAGTGAGGGCAGTTATCAAGATAAATTTGAATATTAGAACATTGAATAAACACCAGAAAATCAATAACTATTTAACAGTCAGAAACTGTTATAAGTCGATTAGGGTAGGGAGTAAGTAGACTAGTATAGACATTTTTGACTGAGTTAGTCGACTAGCAGAAGAGATCAGTCGACTATCAGATATATAATACAGATATGCAAGTCTCTTGAAACTACTATTAGTCGACTTATGGAATAGGTTAGTTGACTAATATTGATTACAATCAATAAACAAAGAGTGGATATCTTTTCTGGACAAGACTTAGTCGACTATAGACTTATGATAAGTCGACTAGTAACTGTATTAGTCGACTATAGAAAGGGTCAAGTCGACTAATAAGATTATTTTGTGTGTGATCAAGGCTTTTAATAAATATCTAAAAATACATAAAACTAGTACAAATTACATTTGTTATCATCAAAATAAGTTCCAAAATTCACGCCCTTTTTGATGATGACACTGTGTGTATGCAAAAGCTCCCCCTACAGAGAAACCCCCTGTAGAAACAAGTTATAACAAATATAGATAACAAGTGTTCTCCCCCTACATCATGGCATACATCTAATATATTTTCAAATGTTAGAATAACTTATACCATCAAGTATTCTCTTTTCTTTATATGGTACCTATAAGATAAAACATTTAAAAGGTACTCATTATAACAAGACTTAAACAAATTAGTCTTTAGGATTCCAAACCCAATTTGAATTTGGTTTCCATCTGATAGTATAAACAAAATTGCATGAATTACATATATGATGTATATATAATGCAATAGAAGCATTTTTAATCCATATTATTTAGATTTTTAGGAATCCAAATATATTTATACTTTGATTTCATGGTCTTCTTAACAAAAGAATTATCATTATTCGTCGATATGTGTAGTCCTTTCAACATTATTTTTTGAACAAACAAGACCAATATGCTTATCTTTTAAAAATCCAAGTCCAAAATGATTATATGACATCTTTTGATCTGATAATATATCATTTAAATTTTCTTTTCCTTTATTAAATTTTGTCACATTTTTAAAATTTCTTCATATTTAATTTTGAAACTAATCATTTCTTTATCTAAAATAGAAATTCTAGCATTTAACGAAATAGTTTCTTTTTGAAGTAAAGTATTCTCTTTTAATAAATAATCATTATCCCTTTTTAAAGATAATATAACTTTTTTTAAAATTATTCTTTTGAGAATTTACAGAAGAAATTTAAGAAATATAAATAGAATTTTCTTTGTTGAGTCTTTCATTTCCTTTGATAAAGATTTATTTTTAATCTTTTCATTCTTAAAATCATCATATAACTCATGAAATGCATCTAGTAGTTTAGTTTATTGTATCTTATCTTCTTCTTGAGTCATAAAACAAATATTGACATGCTCAGTGGATTCTTCTTCATCTGAGAAAGATGGATCACTATTCTCCCATGATGCTTGATAATCTTTCTTCTTTTTGTACTTTTTGCTCTTGAATTTTCCTTTTATTTTTGAGCATTGAGCAATCCTTCTTCATATGAAATTTTTTATTACAATTAAAACATGTGGGATTAAACTTACCTTACTTCAAGAAATTTCTGAATTTTCTTGAGAGCATTGCCATCTCCTCCTTATCATCATCTGAATTTTCTATATCTGAGGATGTATGGAAGGCAAGTACTTTCTTCTTTGATTGAAGTTGATGTTCATCATTCTTCTGATCTTCAAGTTGTACTCATATGCCATTAAATTACCAATAAGGTTTTCTAATGATATTGTTGAAAGATCATTTGCTTCTTCTATTACAGTGATTTTCTTCTCCCAATCTGATGTGAGTGCATGAAGAACCTTTCTAACTTTTTCCACTTGAGTATAATCCTTTCTAAGGGATGCTAAGGAATTTGTAATGTCCGTGAATCTTGTAATCATTTCTGAAATTGTTTTATTCTCCTTCATTTTGAAGAGTTCAAATCTGTGAACAAGAACAGAAATTTTAGATTCTTTAATCTTATTTGTACCTTTATGGGTTAGCTGTAAAATCTGTCATATTTGATTTGCAGATCTAGCCGTTGACACGCGATTGAATTCTTCTTTGTTCAAGGCACAGAAAAGCGCGTTCATTGCTTTGGCATCGAGATTTGCAGACTTCTTTTGTTCTTCATTCTATGCACTGTAATTTATGGTTGGCTTGGTGTACGGTGCTTCTACTATATTCTATAGTTCATAGTTGAGTGAATACAAATAAATCTTCTTTCTATATTTCCAATGGTTGTAATTTGATTCATCAATTAATGGTGGACGTTGTGTAGAATGTCCTTCTTTGAATTGTGATGAAGGAAACTTTGTTGCCATCCTTGTAGGGTGTTGATCGGGTATTCAGGGCTCTGATACCAATTGTAGGATCTAAAAACTAATGTCAACACAACACTAAAACAAAGATAATTAGCGTTAAACAAAATAACTTGCAAGAAAGGAAATAAATCTAAGTAAATAAGCAAACACAAACATAAGAGATTTTATCCTGGTTCAGTCCTCGTGACCTACATCCAGTCTTCAAGCAACCCGTTTGAGATTTTTCTTATCCTGATTTTATACACCCAAAGTCAACTCCTTGTACACCACTTGACAAACAACCTTTGCCAAATCTGTATAACTCTTTTCTCTACCAAGAAGTCAATTTCCTTGTACACCTCTTCTCAAAACCAAGAAGATAACCTAATACAATACTTCTCTTTAAGTGATTACAAAATATCCTATAAGCCTTGAGACTTGTATGTGATCGTAAACAAGGACTCTTATAGGTGGACTCTCAGAATTCTTCACAAAGGAAAAGAATTTGTGTGAAGAAATGAAAGTGAAAACTAGTTTTCTAGAAAACAGAATTTTTCAACAGAATTTGGATAGAAAACTATGATTTTGAATTCGTGTATTTAGCCTAGGACAACATCCCTATTTATAACTGAAATCTATAGTCAGTTAGGGTAGTTATCAAGACGAATTTGAATATTGGAATGTTAGAAAAACACAAGAAAACTAATAACTGTCTAACAGTCAGAAACTGTTATAAGTCGACTAGGATAGGGAGTAAGTCGACTAGTATAGGCATTTTTAACTGAGTTAGTCGACTAGCAGAAGGGATCAGTCGACTATCAAATATATGATACATATATGCATGTCTCTGAAAACTACTATTAGTCGACTTATAGAATAGGGTAGTCGATTAATATTGATTACAATCAATAAACAAATAGTGGATATCTTTTCTGGACAGGATTTAGTCGACTATAGACTTATGATAAGTCGACTACCAGCTGTATTAGTCGACTATAGGAAGTATCAAGTCGACTAATAAGATTATTTTGTGTGTGTGATCAAGACTTTTAACAAATATCTAAAAATACATAAAAATAATGCAAATTACATTTGTTATCATCAAAATAAGTTCCAACAGGTGCAATACATGATCCGTGCCATATGTCTACAAGTACATGCAATATCAGTATTCAGTAAAACATGTATCCGCGTGTGATAACAGTGTCATGTGTCCTGGAGTATCCATGTAATGTTGGTACTAATACGTGTCAGAACTGTGATAGTGCAACAATGTTACAGTACATGAAATGATAGTATTCAGAGTACAAGTTTGCGTAATGATGATGCTAGCACATAATGTCACAATGTCGAGTATCCATGTAACCTATCATGTTCACTGACCTTTTTTTGCAGGTATTCTTATACTTATTTAATGCTGAAACTATTGTGTATATGGTGGTTATTCTCGGTACCGAGGCTTAGCATACGTATTGAGGGTATTTTCACCCTGCATATGTACATCACCATAGCGTTCCCGTATCCGCTGGAGTGGAACGCTATATATCGAAGCTCTTTATGCTTTTCCATGGATGGCCTTGTTAACTGCTCGATTGCCTCCTTAGCTAGTTGTGGGAAGTTTGCTATCAGCTCTCCATACTACTTTAGGTACTGCTTATCGGATCGAGTCTTTAATGTGGGAGGTGTGCCCGTGTTAGCAATAAGGGGAACTCCTTGTCTCTCGAACTAGTAATGGAGGCGATACCTTCCTCGGTTTCTCTTGTAGAGATGCTTACCACATTGCTGAAGGATACTTTAGCCTATTTCTAGACTTTCTGCTTGTAACAGTTGTCCACTGCTGGTTTTCAACAATGTGAGGATGGACCCACATTGTCTCTCCTTGAGGAGTTGGGATAGAGATAAGTCCATTCTCCCTGTGGTTGCAAGGATTAGTATTGATCACTATAAGTTCCCTTTTCGTGATGGGAACCACTCTAGTTGGTGCTAGCGGAAGATTTCTTCCAAATTGAATCGGTGACGTAGCTGTCATGTTGGCGGTCACCTTCTTCTGTTCTGAACGAATCTTTATACCTCCGAGTGCGATATTCTCTTCTACTTGTTCGCCTTGTAGCACCAACTGCTTCCATGTGCGACATTCCGCCACCCCCATTTGAGCGAGTAGGAAAGTTTGCAGATTAACGGCATATCTCAACTAGCATGGACTGGATCATGCTGCTAGGATAACTGAGTACCATGCTCTGAAATCTCTCGATGGAAGTTTTGGTGGACTCTTCTTTCTTTTGCTTGGCTACGAGGAGAGTCGTCACTGAAATTTTTGAATCATCCTAAAAAAATGAGCATAAATAACTTTCGAGGTCGACTCATGTTTTAATTGAGCTGCCAGGAAGTTTCATAAACCATTCAAAGGCGACTCTCTTAAGAGTGTCAATGAATAAATGTGACAAAATGGCATCATTTGATACTACATTCTCAGTTTTGGATTTGAAGTAGTATATGTGTTGGTTCGGTGACCCTTTACCGTTGAAAGTGAAGGGTCGGTGCCTTGAATTTGGGAGGGTAGGGAGCCGTATCTCACTCTGCTGGGTAGGGTCAGATTATCGCCACTTCTTAGAGTCCGTCTCGGTTGGCGAGGGCCTCAAGGCATTGTTCCAATTTGCTCATCCTTTTGGAATGAGTACTCCCGTTCTCTGAGTTATCCTTCTCTTCAGATGAAGACTTGGGTGGTTCAGAGTCGGAATTCTTTTCATTCTTGGTGTTCGTAGAGGATGAGCTCTCCCCTTCTTTCCATTTGCCCTTGGATTTCTTGGAAAGTGTCTTGACCTTCTTCTTGTCCTTGAGCAGCTGTAATAGCATCTACTTAAGGGTGTCGATAGATTCTTGCGGGCTCAAATCATATCGAATTGTTCTTGTTGGACTCGGGCCAGCTCTTTGCATCGCTTGGCCATCTCCTCCGGGAGTTTCTGCCATGTAAGCAAAGGCAGTTGTCCCTAAACTATAATTCGAAGACTGGGATTCGATGATGGCGGAATGCTAATCACTCACCTTAATCCCCTAGCCAACAGATTATAGTCAATTAGGGCATTCATTTCCGTGCAGGTACAAGTGTGTCGGTAGACCCCCGTCAGGTTCGATAAGAAATATCTTTCAAAACTGGATACCGATCAGCTTCTGACTTCTATGAGCAGACAGCTAGTTGCTTCCCCTTGGACTTACTTGGTGTGAAACACGGCCCCACCATGTTTTTAGTCACTTTTGGGTACTCGATGTTAGAGAATGATTTTTTCTTCTGGGATCGTCGTCTTTTGGCTGATTTTGAAGCCGTCGACAATCGGCTAAAAACTGAAAGGTTACTTGTCTGAAAATCGCAATGGCAATCAGAGAGCAATGCTTGAAAGTACACCTAGAGGGGGTGAATAGGTGTAAGGCTAATCAAATAACAAATGATGCGGAATTAAAACTAATTGCAACACACTTAGTGTAACTAAAGAGTGTAGCCGAATTCCCGTTGAAGGGCTCTGAACTATCTCCTCTAAATTCCTCTAAATAAGAGTTGAGGTGCTATGTGAAGCTCTCTTGGTTCAATACAAATATGGCACACAAACAATACCAAGCATATAAGTATGATATGAACAATATGAAATAATGCAAGGTATAATATAAGTGAGAGAGATAGTTAGAGATAGTATATCAATCGCAAACAATAAGATATGTTTCGAGGTTCGAGCCACTGCTCTACGTCCCTGCCTTCACACAGAAGGATTTCCACTATATCGTCCACACAGGACTTCCCACATAGGGAACCTCCACTGAAGAGTTGGGTAATACAAACTTTAGAGTACACAACTCCTCTCTTAACCAACAACAACCTCTATACTAGAGACGACACAACAACAATCACCTCTACACTTAGAGGGATGGGCACTTAGCCAAAACAAGATCAACCTCTCACTAGAGGGATAAGGCTCAAAGCCAACACTCCAACAATCAGTCACCTCTACACTTAGAGGGACATCAACACAACCTCCACAATCACCTCTCACTAGAGGGATATCACAAAGTAAAGAAGGTTACAACACTTGGTGGTCTCCGCAACCACCAACCAATTTTCCTCACATAACAAGATCCTAATAGATATATTAGATAGATAGCTCAAGTGTGAGAAAATAAAGAGTTTGAAAAATAATTTACAAAGGAAAACTCTTGGGAAAACTTCTAGGATAGCTATAGAAATGAAGATCAAAAACCAATTCCCAAAGACTCTATTTTTCTTTGAATTTTCCAACCCTTTTTAAAACAAATAAAGATTAAATCTTTAAGCCCAAAACTCTTTAAAAACTTTGCTGTAAAACAGTTGTAAAGCTGGAAAATTTTTTCTTCTAAAATCTTAGCTAAAATAGCTCAAGAGGATGGGTATTTATAACCCACCAAAATTCTGCCCGTTGGCAGTAGAAATGACCTTCCGGTCGACCGCCTAATCGACCGGCCAACAGTCATTTTTATGATCGTTGTGCCTCTGGTCACCGTCCGGTCAACCGGGCCTGGAAACAGAGAGCAACAACTTTTTACCGGTCGAAATTCCGGTCGACCGGGACTAGATACAGAGAGCAGTAACTCTTTGCCGGTCGACCACCCGTCGACCGGGGCTATTCTAGAACTCTCTGGCAGTCGACCGACCTGGTCGATTGGCCCTCCAGCCCACTAGCTTGTACATGTCAGTGCACATCAGTCGACCGGACCGGTCAACCGACTTCTGCCTCGGTCGACCGGCCGGTCGACCGGCAGAAGGCCAGGTCCAAAGTTTAAGGGATTAAAAAACTTATCTTTTTGCCTTCTAAAAAAATCCCATAAAATACACATAAATTTCACAAAAATAAGTTCTTTTATGATCTTTGAAATACAAATATATGTGACTAAAATTCAACACATATTATAAACTATTTGAACCATTTTTGTGATATTGAAATTTGGTTTAAACATAAAATCAGTATTATTCAAAACTTAGATTTTTGAAATGAAAAATTGTTTTCTCCAAAACTCATGTAAATATAAAAATATGATATTGAAACAAATTTGAAGCATATTGTATATGGATAGAATCCAATATACATATAAGATATATATATCTATGTTTTTGTCATGAAATCCAAAATCGGTTAAATCGAAAAACTAAAACCAATAAACTTAAAACTTGTGTGTGTATGTGAACTTGAGCATATCAATACTATCTAATCTTTATACATGATCTAAACATACTAAACTAAATAAACTGAGATTTTCTTGTCTCCAAGCCGACTTGATCCAAATGCGATCCACCGAGCTTGACTCCAACTAAGTACCATATGCGATCTTAACGCGCGAGCTCTTGAATCTACATGTGAAAGCTCCAAAACACCTTTGTTGAAGCTAATCACCTACTAATATCTTGATTAAATATCTGAAACTAAATATCACAAAATTATTTGTAAACTATAACTACATGAGTTAATTATCATCTAAACTAGAGTGAAGGGCCTCTGGGCCAACAATTTCCCCCTTTTTGATGATGAAAAAACTCATGGAGTTATATATGCATGGATTAAAGTTAAGCTTCATAGAAACTCCCCCATAACTCATGCATAGCAATAAATATAACGATATGCAATGAATGCTCAACAAAAGCATGCTTAAGTCCCCTTTTGCATAAACAAAAACATATATGCTTGATACCAATTGTAAAAATAAACATGCATATATGATATCAATTGTAAGTAATCATGTATAAACTCGATTACTAAAAAACATGCATAAAATTCTCAAAGCCATTCTCCCCATATTTCTAAATATGCATATAAACTTTCTAAACATGCATATAAACTCAAAATCATTCTCCCCCTTTTTATCAATCATCAACAAAGGGGCATAAATAAACTTAAAAAAAATATTTTCCTCCTTTTGACAAATCAAAATAAAGAGATATATGCGATATACATTCATGAAGAGGAGAGACGTGAAGTTAACTCTCCATGCATACATGCATTTACATCAACAAAGCCGAAAAAATTTAGAGTTTAATAAAGCAATCATATTTGGAGTTTAAAACAAAATTCCAATTAAATTTGGAGTTATTAATCAATTTAGATATGGATTCAGCTGGACAACTTTGAATATTTTGATCATAACTTTCAGTATAGAAACCCAAATCTAATAATTGAAGATGCTACCTACAGAAAGAGAATTTAAAGGTCTACAATTCTTATATTGACTACTATTTCCAATTTTCTCATTTAATAAGTCATATTCAGCAATCAACTAACCAACTAGCTAGATCAATTCAGAATTGAATTTTCATATAAAATTCTGGACAAATCATATCAACTTTGAAGAAAAGGAGAGAATTCAAATTCAGAAATTGATAATAACTTGCTTTCCAAGTCAAGTTAAAGAATATTATCTTAATATTCAAAGTTCAAATTCAAGTTCTAAAGATATATCTCTTAATGGGTGCATAACTTCTATCAGGAGCATATTCACTACTTCTACTATAAATAGAGAGGTAGAGCATGGAGAAAGGGCATCTTAGAATCAATTTTAGAGATCAATACTTAGGATTTTTTTAAGTCTTTTTTTCAAATTTCTTTCGTAATTTTTTAGGGTTTAGTTCAAGATTAATTTGTAAAGGAGGAAGCTTTTGTAAATTGAAGGTGACAACGTTAATAAGAAGGTTTTCTATTCTTCTTTTTAATTTCTCTTTCATTATTATTTACTTGCTTTATCTTTATTATTATGCGATCTTCTTTTTATACCATGCTTTCTAAAATTTCTATCAAATGTAGCTAAATTATTTTACGGCTTATTACTCTCTATCCACCACTACTTCTAATTTATGTAAGCTGATCGATTGAATCATATGCATGCTTAACTCCTAGAATAAACTAATATTCTTGAAGGCACATGATGATTACTAATTAAATCTATTATTTTCTAATATTAGTCAATAATTTTTCTTATTCTATGCTTAGATTGTTTTAATAGTTTAATATTGAATTCTAATAATTCTTCTTATTCTATACATGGAAGGCTTTGATAGCGTAATGTCAAGTTTTATTAGTGATTATTTCAAATAGAATTTTTCTATCTTATGTATCTTACTTGAATTGAATGCAACTCCAAGATATAACTTTTATGATCCAAAATGAAGTATATTCTTACATAAGTTAGTAAGTCAGTAGTGGTAAATAATTAATAAGTCTTGTTCTTTATTCTTTTTAAAGCCCTAGTTTCTATTAAAATTCTACCTTCTCCTTTTTATTTCTACCTCTAATGCTTAACAGAGAATTCTTTTTTCAAAACAAGGAAGAACCACTTAACAAACTTATACCGAAATGCTTCTATCGCATTCCTCTTGTGGATTTGACCCGCTTAGACACTTTACGTTGCGGAAATCGAGAGACACACGTCTACATTCAGACATCTTTCTAAACTCTTCTCTTGGTTATTCGACAATCAAATTTTGGCACCGTTACCAGAGAGAAAATTGCATTGTTTTTAATTACTAAGTAGTTAATTTGTCTTCTTTGATTTGTACAGAAGTAGATTACAGAAAGTTTACAACTGCAGAAGGTACACCTACAATTATTTTATTTTCCTATTAACTTGTTATGTACACTATTTTTTTAATTCAACAGTAACTCATGCTTGTATTGTTAAAAAAAAAGGTTAGACTTTGCACCCTATGCATCTGTCTAATTTTATTTTTAATTACTGTTAAAGAGTGTTGGAGGTAAGGTATGTATGCATTGTATGTAGTATAGGAAAAACTCTTGTGTGATTTATATTGCTTGAGTGTTTATTCTTTACTACATTCTTGCACACTTGCACAAAAAAAGAATTAAGGGCACAACCCATTAAACAATTTAAGGTGGGGAAGTCATGACCCACCCTTAACCCACAAACCATCTCCTTACTCACTAACCCAATCCTAACTAAAATCTGAAAGTACACCTAGAGAGGGGGTGAATAGGTGTAAGGCTAATCTAATGACAAATAATACAGAATAAAAATAAATTGCAACACACTTAGTGTAACCAAAGAGTGTAGCCGAATTTCCAGTGAAGGGCTCTGGACTAACTCCTCTAAATTTCTCTAAATAAGAGTTGAGGTGCTATATGAAGCTCTCTTGGTTGAACACAAGTGAGGCACACAAACAAATTCAAGCATATAAATGATATGAACAATATGAAACAATGCAAGATAAATAAGAGAGAGTTTAGAGATAGTGGATCAATCGCAAACACTAAGATATGTTTCGAGATTCAAGCACCCAGCTCTACGTCCCCGCCTTCACACAGAAGGATTTTCACTAGCGTCCACACAGGACTTCCCACACAGGGAACCTCTACTAAGAATTTAGGCAAATACAACTAGGAGTACACAACTCCTCTCTCAACAAATACAACCTCTCACTAGAGGCAAGGCAATACACAAATCACCTCTACACTTAGAGGGATGGGCACTTAGCCAAACAACTATCAACCTCTGACTAGAGGGGATAAGGCTCAAAGCCAAACAACAATCACCTCACACTTGAGGGATAAGACACAAAGCCAACACTCCAACAATCACCTCTTCATTAAGAGGGATATCAACACAATCACCTCTCACAGAGGGATATCACAAAGTATGGAGGGTTTACAACTCTTAGTGGTATCAATAACCACAAACCAATTTTCCCACAAGATAGATCCTAATAGATAGGATAGATAAATAAGCTCAAGTGTGAGAAAATAAAGTGTTTTGAACAAAGAAAATCACTTAGGATAATCTCCAAATAGATATAGAAATTTAGATCAAAAACCAATTCCCAAAAGATTCTATTTTCTTTGAAATTCCAACACTTTAAAAACAATAAAGATTGATGTTTTAAACTCAAAAACTCTTGCTGAAAATTACTTGAAAGATGTAAATTTCTCTCTCTTGAAATCTTGGTGAAATCAGCCAAAGAATAGGGTATTTATAACCCTCAAGCAGATCAGCCCGTTGGCAGCAGGAAAGGGCATTTTTGCCCTCGTGGTCGACCGCACGGTCGATCGGCCCAACGGTCATTTTTACGACCGTTGTGCCACCAGTCGACCACTCGGTCGACCGGGACTGGATATAAAGAGCAGCAGCTCTCTGCCGGTCGACCAGGGCCATTTCCAGAGAGTAGAGCTCTCTGGACGGTCGACCGGCCCACCAGCCCAGGCTGCGTGCACGTCCTGTGCACGTCGATCGACCGAACCGGTCGACCGACTTCTGCTACAGTCGACTGGTCTGGTCGACCGGCAGACAGCCAGGTCAAATATTTTAGGGATTAAAAACTTGGGTTTTTGACTTCAATTAATTCCCATAAAATCACATAAATTCTACAAAAATCAGTTCTTA
This sequence comes from Agave tequilana, assembly GCA_038442645.1. Classification (NCBI taxonomy): domain Eukaryota; kingdom Viridiplantae; phylum Streptophyta; class Magnoliopsida; order Asparagales; family Asparagaceae; genus Agave; species Agave tequilana. Next base: position 144,498 of record JAVJIF010004061.1, read on the forward strand.
TAAGATCTTTAAAATACAGATATGTGTGAGTAAAATTCAACACATATTCTAAATAATTTGAACCATTTTTGTATTCTTGAAAATTTACCTTAAACCAAAACTGTATTTTTCAGAAACTAGGATTTTGAAATGGAAAACTGTTTTCTCCAAAACTCATGCAAATACAAAAACATGATATTGAAACAACTTTTAAGCATGTTGTGTATGGATAGAATCTAATATACATGAAAGATATTATATCTATGTTTTTGACATGAAAACCAAGATCGGTTAAACCGAAAAATCAAAACATGAAACTTTAAACTTGTGTGTGTATTGTGACTTGAGCATATCAACACAATCTAATCTTTATAATGATCTAAACACAATCTTAAACTAAACAAACTGAGGTCTTCTTATAGAACTCCTTTGAAAACCACCAAGAGGGGGGGTGAATAGGTGATGACGCTTATCTAGTGAACTTAATTCGGAATTTAAAAACTAATTGCAATTAACAAGAAATGCACATTCAAACAAGCCAAGCAAGTAATTATGAATGAACAATATGAATATGAAACAATTGAATATAGCAATGAATGTAGAAAATAAGAAATAAGAGCAATGAAAGTAAAGCAAGGAATAAGAGCAAGTAAACCAAACGCAAACACCGAGAATTTTTTCGAGGTTCGAGCACCCAGCTCTACGTCTCCGCCTTCACCCAGAAGGATTTCTAACCACTATAACTTCACAAAGAATTACAATCACACCGGAGTACCCAACTCCACAATCTCAAGTACAAGTTCTCTCTTGGTGATCAAAAGACCGCAAACTATCTTTTGCAAAAGCCTCTTTCCCTTACAAGAACCCTGTAGAATAATGATTAGAATTGAAGCTCAAATATTGTAAGTGAAAAAAGGAAATGAACTTGAGAGAGTTTAGAAAATAAAACTTCAGTGATGAGAGATTCTTCAGCACAAAAACCAAGGACCAAACTCTTTTGAAAGCCTTTGAAATCTTTTGAAACTTTTTGTAAATGCTTGTTGTGTAAAACCTCTCCCTAATCACCCCTATTTATAGGAGAGGGCTAGGGATTAAAGAGTAAACCCTCATAATGCTAATTAGGAAGTATTAGAGCCAGAAAATACCATTTAAACACGTTTAGAGAAGAAAAAGACAAATTTAAAACGTGTTTAAAAACTAGCCGTTATGGCTGAAACGACTCTCTCGGTCGACCGGCCGGTCGACCGGTGTTCAAACAAAAGAGCCGTTGCAGGCTCTCGGTCGACCGCCCGGTCGACCGAAACAAACAGAGAGCAACACCACTTCAGTCGGCCAGCTGCCCGATCGACCGCCCGGTCGACCGGGAAACATGCACACGGATACGCACAAAAACTGCCAGAAGTCCAGTCGACTGGGTCGGTCGACCGATCTGACCTGACTTAGTGACGGTCGACCGGCTCAGGCCAAAAGTCAAAACTGAAACATAATTTTGAAAGGGATTTGAAATCTAACAAAATAGTTTTGATTAGAGATATATATAAAACATAAAATTGAGTTTGTAATCAAAAGGCTTTGTATTAAAATATTTTGTATATATTTATAGGGAATATTTCTAGGAAAGGCATGTGCGCAAAAACGTGTGTGTGTTGGAATATGGAGCTTCAACCCTATTCACTATTCTTTAACAAAAACTATAAAACTAAAAACAAATCTAATGAAGTCTTTTTGAGCAATTTTGAAGTCTTGAGCCATGCAAAGCCTTGCTAGAGCCTTCTCTTCTATGTTCCTTCCTTGACGTGCCATAAGCCTTTTTTGCTCCATGAACCTAGAATTTCTTGCAAAAGCTAAGCAATGGCCTCCAAACATGGTACAAACCTGAAACTTATCTTGAACAAACTTATTAGTACCAAATAGCTCTTATTTGTTTTGTTATCATCAAAACTCTAAACAAATGGAGAGTGTAACCTTTTGGGCCAACAATCTCCCCCTTTTTGATAATGACAAAACAAATAGGCTATGTTAAAAAATAAAAGAGAGGTGTAAGCTCCCCCTCAAATTATGCAACATTAAACAAATAAAAACAATATAATATGCAAGCATAAACCATAGACTAAAAACCATGAGGTATTAAACACTTGCAAAACACTTAAACTCAAATACAAGAAATCATAAACACTTTGTAAAAACAAAAATAATATAAATTTATATTGGAATCAAGACCATAATAAACTCAAACTTATTCTCCCCCTTTTTGTCATACATCAAAAAGGGTAAGAAAAACATTTTTATTCAATAACACAAACATTTAGTTCACCACAAATAAAGGAGAATCTAGCAAAATCAAGTGGTTTAGTGAAAATATCGGCAAGTTGCAAATCCGTGGAAACATAATCAATATCTATATCACCTTTCTCAAAATGATCTCTAAGAAAGTGATATCTAATCTCAATGTGCTTGGTCTTACTATGTTGATTTGCATTCTTAGTCATGCGAATAGTATTAGTATTATCACAAAATATTTTTATATGGTTATAATGCAAATCATAATCAAGGAGAGTATGTTTCATCCAAAGGATTTGTGCACAACAAGCCCCCGCCGCAACATACTCCGCCTCGGCAGTTGAGAGAGCAACGGAATTTTGTTTCCTAGAGGACCATGAAACAAGACAATTACCAAGAAATTGACATGTCCCACTAGTACTCTTTCTATCTACTCTACAACCCGCATAGTCGGCATTCGAATAACTCGTCATTGAGAAATCTCCGGTTTTCGGATACCATAGACCCATTCTAATTGTGCCCTTAATATAACGAATGATGCGTTTTACCGCAATAAGATGGGACTCTTTAGGACACGATTGGAATCTAGCACAAAGACACATACTAAACATGATGTCCGGCCTACTTGCCGTCAAATACAACAAACTTCCTATCATGCTTCTATATAACTTGATAACAACACATTTACCTTGGTCATCCTTATCAAGCTTGGTTGTAGTTGCCATGGGAGTGTTGCAAACTTTTGAGCCTTCAAGTCCAAACTTCTTTACGAGTTCCTTTGCATACTTGGCTTGACATATGAAATTCCCATCTTGCAATTGCTTGATTTGGAGTCCAAGAAAGAAATTCAATTCACCCATGGAAGACATTTCAAACTCACATTGCATAACCTTTTCAAACTCCTTGCATAAAATCTCATTAGTAGAACCAAAGATTATATCATTAACATAAATTTGCACAATTAAAATGTCATTATCAACATGCTTAGTAAAAAGAGTTGTGTCTACTTTGCCTTTAACAAAATCATTTGAAATGAGAAAACTAGAAAGCCTTTCATACCAAGCTCTTGGAGCTTGTTTCAATCCATACAAAGCTTTATCAAGTTTAAAAACAAAATTGGGATGAACATGATCAACAAAACCGGGAGGTTGTTCAACATAAACTTCTTCATTAATAAAACCATTTAAAAATGCACTTTTCACATCCATTTGAAAAGTTTAAAATTTTTAAAAGATGCAAAAGCTAGTGTTATCCGTATGGCTTCAAGCCGTGCTACGGGTGCGAAGGTCTCCTCAAAGTCAATTCCTTCAACTTGAGTGTAATCTTGGGCCACTAACCTAGCTTTATTCCTAATAACATTTTCGGACTCATCCATCTTGTTCCTAAAGATCCACTTAGTACCAATTATTGGTCTATCGTGAGGCCTAGGAACAAGGTGCCAAACTTGGTTGCGCTCAAATTGATTGAGTTCCTCTTACATGGTTAGCAACCAATATGGGTCCCTGTAACCCCCTGATTCCTGATATACGTATCATAGTATCGGTACGCGATACGGCGTACAAAATTGATTTGACCTCTGTGGCAGTCCAATTGAGCCGATTTCAGTTTTAAAAATTATTTTCTAATATTTGAGATTTTTCAGGATTTTTTGAAATTTTTCTGGATTATTTTGGAAAATCTCCGTAGTCGGTGTCGACCGATACCGATAATCGGCTTGATGATTTTTCTTTCGTAAATGGAGTTATATTTTGAGAATCTTCTTTCACCATGTGTCTTAGAATCATATTATCTACGTTAGAGTATTTTTGGAGATTTTTCTGAATTTATCGAAAATCCGGCCAAACCGGTGTCGACCGGTATTGGTGAGACACTCTGGGATTTTTAATTGGCAAACCGGATTTAATTTTAGAAACTGTCTTCATCTTATGTCTCAGCGTAATATTCTCTATTTTCTGTAATTTTTGGGCACCGTTCCGGACTAGTCCAATTTTGGGCCGAATTAAATAATATTATTTTAATGATTTAAACTCTTTTCTTTTCTTTTCTTTTTCTTTTCTTCTCCTTTCTTCCCAACGAAGACTCCTCCCACCCCCTTACTGTAGCCAACCGCCCTCCCTCTCTTTAAAACCCTCTCTCCTCTCTCTCTCCCTCTCTCTCTCTCTTAAACTCTCTCTCTCCAATTACATTCTCTCTCTAACCTCTCTCCTCTTTCTCTCTCTTCTCTCTTCTTTTCTCTCTCTTTCCCCCTCTCTGTACGCGGGCGCAGCGCGCAGCCGGCGGGCCTAGCGGCGCCGCCGGCCGTCCCTGCGGCCGCGGCCGGCCGCAGCCGGCTGCCATGGCCGCGCAGCCGCGCGGCCAGGCACAGGGCAGCAAAGCTGCCCTGTTCCCCTTACTCTCTCTCTCCTTTTATCTCTCTCCTCTCTCCTCTCTCTATCTCTACCTCTCCCTCTCGCCCCCCGGCCTGACGGCCGCGCCGCCGGCGGCCGGGACCGCAGCCGGCGGGCCTTCGCCGCCGCCGGCCAGCGGGTGCTGGCCGGCCTGGGCGCGGACAGCAGCAGCAGCAAAGGCTGCTCTGTGCCATTATTTCCCTTATTGGGTTTGGGTAAAACCCAAACCCAATAACCCCCTAGTGGGTAGGGTATAGCACCCCTAAACCCATTAACCCTTTTACCCATTACGTTCGGGTTATCGGATCCAGACCCGACCCGTTATCTCACCAAACCCGCATCCGAAACTCAATAAAGGTAATTTTACAGAAAACCCCCTGCTAATATTTCTTATTTGCATTTAAATATTTTTATTACATATTGAACCCTATTTGTTATGATTTAGTATTCGGGCGATATCGGGAGCATCCGGACTCCGATTGGGATGATTCTGGATCCGTTGCGAGCGTGAGAAAGAGAGCTACCTTCTTATAGCTAGTTTGTGAGTGTTTTTATTTTATAAATTATCTTTTTAGTATATTTATTGCACTTGGTTGCTTTATGTAAATAAAACATGATTACTGGTTAATCACTGTAAAACTGTAAATACCGATTCATAAATTGTCACTGATAGAATAACAGTGTAAACATGCTCGATTAGAATAACATTTGACCGTTGGGACAAATAGGGATGTCTGATACTCCATTCGGTATAATTACCGGTACCTGCCTCACACGAAACACTGGTACTACATGTACATGTACCACTAGATATTGTGATCCCACGTTCCTCGTTATATTGTCATTCTGATTCACCGATACTCGGTGACACTACACTGTTACTCGACATGCATGCTAGACACCTTCACGCACTGGTATCCACATTATACGAATACTGTAGTTCAATGGACATGGTAGTAGATGATTACACTGACCACTGTTATAACATGTACGAGTACTACCCAGATATAGTACACGGATTATTGCTACACATGGATGTCCCACTGGTACACGGATAGACCAATGCACGGACAACCGCATTTTATATTCTTGGTACAGTTATGTCATGTTTACATATCACTATTACACGTGCATGTCATATTTACATATCACTGTTACACGTGCATGTCATGTTTACATATCACTGTTACACATGCATGTCATGTTTTCATATCCCTGTTACACGTGCAATCCATGTTCCATGTTACCATATTCATGTTATATGATTGTTTTCTGTTACTGATATGGATTTCCCGTTACTGGACATGAGAGCTGTTGATATGCGATATGTGGAATCCCACATCTATTGTTCCCGTTTCCCGTTATATTGTTTCCCGTTATATTGTTCTCGTTTCCCGTTATATTGTTCTATGCTATCAACAGAACTCAGGTCCTGTTATCATGTTACCCGTATCATGTACTGTATTTGTTCTTGTTACACTGTATACTTGACATATCAGATAATAATGATAACTTGGGTATGGGGGAGACTTGACGGTTGATTAGATCATATCGGGTGGATGTCTGGATCCATTGTTTGTCCCACTGCAGGGGACGGGGTAGTGCTGGCTACCGTCTGTTACTCATGAGCTCCCATTTTTCTTTATTGTTTTAGCTCATTGAGATTCCCGTTACATGTTACAGCCCTAGCGGGCTGGTCCTGGTCTCAGCAGCCAGGGGTCTGATAAGGCCGTTGTCCCGGGTATGCACGGGATACACCCACCCGATAAGAGCTCCTCAACCATGAGTTTCCAATTAACATAATAAAACAGTATACACAATAGTGACGTCGGGAACACTTGTTATTTGGTCACTCTCTCGTTTGGATAATGGTACCCGTAGGCCATGTCCGGATGGGTTCGACTGGAGTGCGGGCTCCAGTATGAACTGCCAGTGGTATGGGACACTGGAAGAGATTGATTAAAATACCAGGTGGTACTGATTGCTACTATTGTCTAAAGAACATGACTTGCCTGATATATGTATACTATTATGTAGATGTACTTGTTACTGTTTATGATACTTTGTCCGATATCATGTTACCTGTATACTTGTTACTTTACCCGGTACATGTTACACTGTCTGTAGTGGCATACTCCTCATGTACATGTATGCTCTGTATTGCATATATTCTGTTTTCTGTATAGCAGATATCATTATCGTATATGCACAACACAATATTCTGGTTATAGTGCATATGCCCATCTACATGTTCACTTCTACCATGTCACCACTCGCATGTTCATTTCTATCACGTTACCATTTATTCTATAAACTGGACACGACTATAGACATGACCCGATGATAACATGCTAGGAGGTGATGGTATTAAAATATATCATTGTTATATTTCTACATATTATTAAAGTTCTATTATATGGTATCACTAGTACAATCCTTATTATATGATATCACCAGTACGACATTATGTATTATATATCATGCTTGTATTACTATTGTATCTATTACTGCCTCCTTCATTTTACCACTCACTAGGTCGCTTTCTGACAACCCTGGGTTTGCATGCCCAGGTTGGAGATCCGAGTTACCGTAGCTTCAGAGAGTGCCTTGGAGTCACATGGGAGATTCCTCATCGGGACTATTCATAGGTATCTTTGTATTTTATTTCTGTTATCGTATTTCTCTCAGTTTTTCCTATCTGTTATGATCACTAACCTCTTTCTGCAGGTATTCTTGTACTTATTTCATGCTGGAACTCATGTATAGCTGGAGGTTATTTACTGTACTGAGGCTTAGCGTACATACGTGAGGGTTTTCTGCCCCACGTAAGTACGTCGCCATAACGTCCCCGTACCTGCGGGAACGGGATGTTACAGTCCCCCTCGGCTTCGAGGATGTTTTTGAGTTCAAAATGAGAAATGAATGCAAAGTTACCACATAAGTCATGAAGTTTGGAGCGAGTTGTTACCCCTTTAGAGACATCACCTAAAATGAGTTCCTTGGGGTGATTTGTAGCGTATCTCCAATCTTTAGGAAGCGGTTGAGGGCTTTCCTCTTTATCCTCTTGAACATCACCAATGAGTTCTTACTTTTCTTCTTGAGCGGGTGAGTCCTTCAAGGATAGTCTCTCCATGTCTTCACCTAATGGGTCAATCTCTACAACATTCTCAACAACCACATTAGATTCTTCAAATTTAACATGCATGGATTCTTCAATGGTAAGGGAGATCTATTGAATACTCTATAAGCTTTACTAGTAGAAGAGTATCCAACAAAGATAGCTTCATAAGCCTTAGCATCAAATTTACCCAAGTTATCTCTAGTATTTAAAACAAAACACTTGCATCCAAAAACTTTGAAATATGAAACATTAGGTTTTCTAGAATGATACATTTCAAAAGATGTTTTGGAAGAATTTTTACACAAATAAATACGATTTGAAATATAGCATGCGGAGTTTACGGCCTCGGCTCATAAATATTGAGGGAGGTCATATTCACTTATCATGGTCCTAGCCATCTCTTGAAGTGTTCTATTTTTCCTTTCTACAACTCCATTTTGTTGTGGAGTTCTAGGACATGACATTTCATACTTGATTCCCTTTTCATCACAATAAGTCATGAAGAGTTGGTTAACAAACTCACCACCTCTATCACTCCTTATTTTCAAAATCGAAAAACCTTTTACTTTTTCAACCCTTTTTCGAAAAACTTTGAAATGAGAAAAAGTTTGATCTTTGTGTTCCAAAAAGAAAACCCAAGTGAAACGGGAAAAATCATCAACTAAAACAAATGCGAATCTACTACCATTTAAACTCTTAGTTTTAGTTGGTCCAAAAAGATCCACATGAATTAATTCTAATGGCCTAGTTGACATGATATCCTTGATTGGTTTGAAGGAAGACTTGGTTTGTTTCCCAAGTTGGCATGCACCACAAATGCGGTTTTTCTCAAACTTCAAGCAAGGTATACCCTTCACCAATTCCTTAGAATTAATCCTAGAAAGATGGTCAAAAGATGCATGTCCTAATCTTCTATGCCAAAGCCAAGAATTTTCATCGAAAACATTCAAGCATTTAGTAGAACAATCCAAATTAAGCATGTCAATGATATAAACATTATCATCACGAAATCCGGTGAGAATACAATCATTGTTTTGCAATCAAAAATCTTGCAAGAAGAGTCATCAAAAATAACTTTAAGTCCACGATCACAAAGTTAACTTATACTAAGCAAGTTATGTTTTAAACCATCAACAAGAACAACATTTTCTATAATGGGAGATGTACCAATCAATTTGAATGTTACCTATACCGATGATAGTGCCCTTGGAGTCATCCCCGAAGGTGACGGTGCCACCTTCAACGTACCTTGATAGGGTTGTAAAGTTGTTGATATCCCATGTCATGTGTCTTGAACAACCACTATCAAGGTACCACCGCTCCTTACGTCTTGGAGCCTTGGTGTGTACCTACATCAAATAATTTAGGACTTGATTTTGGTACCCATATTTTCTTGGGTCCTAAAGTGCTAGTATCATGAACCCATACAAGATTATTTGTTCTATTTATTTGGTCATAACAAAACTTAGCCAAATGTCCATTCTTACCACAATAAGTGCATCTATACACTCTACCATATTTAAAAGCATAGTGAGTGTGTGACTTGTGAGCATGTGTAGATTTAGCATGAGTGTTGTGTGTAGTGTGAGCATGAGGAATTTTGACATGTGAAGCTTTAACTTGAGAAGTGTGCTTTTTAGAAAACATTTCCTCAAGTTTCTTAGTGTTGAAAGCACAATCCTTCAAAACTTTTTCAAAATCAACAATTCTAGTTTTTAATGAAGAAATTTCTTTTTCATCAATCTTTGAAAATTTTGCTTTGCAAGCAACTTTGTAAGCACTAAATTCATTTTGAGTAAAAATAAGGTTTGAAGAAATTTCATCCTTTTCTTTAGAAACAATAACGAGTTGATTTTTAAGAAAAGAACCTTCCTTTTTCAATTTTGAGCATTCTATCTTTTTATTATCATAACTCTCCGAAAGTTCAACAAAAGCATGTACAAGTACTTCTTTACTTAATACATCTTCTTCATCAAGAGGTTGAGGGGTACCTTTGGTATGTTTGCCATGAAACACATGTTCTCCGTGTCCACCTCGTCTTCGGACTCGCTTTCCGAATCCAAGTGGCTTTGTAAGCTTTCTTTTCGACCGGCTTCTTTTGCTTGAAGGAGGAAGTCACCTTTTTCTTGAATTCCGGGCAATCGGCCATGATATGTCCGGGCTTTCGGCAATTGTAGCAAATGATTCTTCTCTCCTCTTTTCCTTCAAATTTTCTTCTAAAGTTGAGCTTGTTCTTTCGGTACATTCTCTTCACATTTCGCACAAGGAGGGATAGCTCCTCATCTTCTTCTTCATCTTCTTCATCGTCATCAAGAGTGGAGGAAGACTTGAAGGCTATGGATTTCTTCTTTTGAGGAGCCGCTTCTTCTCTTGCCTTCTTTTCCATCTCATGAGTCTTCAAGTTTCCAATGAGACTTATAAGATCCATTTCATCCTTATCATTCAATTCTTTCAAGGTGGTGGCCTTTATCTCCCATGATGAAGGAAGATCCCGAATCACTTTCCGCACCTTTTGGTCATTGCTAATATCATCACCTAAAGAGGAAAGAGCATTGGTAATTTTAGTAAACCTTGTAATCATGCAATCAATAGATTCATCATCAATCATTTTAAAGCTTTCATATTAGGACATCAAGAGATCTATCTTAGCTCTCTTTACTTGTGATGTCCCCTCGTGTGTGACCAACAAATGTTGCCAAATCTATAGGCAGATTCGCAATTTACTACCCGTGTAAGGTCATCCTCATTCAAAGCGGTTAGGAGGGAATTTTGGGCCTTAGAGTTAGCCTCATATTCTCTAAAGGTAAAGTCGGACCAAGTGCTTTCATCACTATCGGGTCTAACATAGGGTTTGGTCAAAGATTTTGCAACTAAGCTACCTAAAGATTGTAGAAAAATAGTCATCCTAACCTTCCAAATAGGGAAATTAAGTCCATCAAATATAGGAGGGGTTTTGATGTTATCGGCCATGTTTACTAGTGAATGAATGGATGAATGCAAATGTTGATTAGCAAATTTTAAGGATCTCTCTAAGGATGTTAAGCCAAACCTAGAGTCCAAGCTCTGATACCAATTGAAAATCACCTAGAGGGGGGTGAATAGGTGATGATGCTAATCTAGTGAACTTAATGCGGAATTTAAAAACTAATTGCAATTAAAAAGAAATGCACACTCAAACAAGCCAAGCAAGTAATTATGAATGAACAATATGAATATGAAACAATTGAATATAGCAATGAATGTAGAAAACAAGAAATAAGAGCAATGAAAGTAAAGCAAGGAATAAGAGCAAGTAAACCAAACACAAACACCGAGAATTTTTCCGAGGTTCGACCACCCAGCTCTACGTCCCCGCCTTCACCCAGAAGGATTTCTAACCACTATAACTTCACAAAGAATTACAATCACACCGGAGTACCCAACTCCACAATCTCAAGTACAAGTTCTCTCTTGGTGATCAAAAGACCACAAACTATCTTTTGCAAAAGTCTTTTTCCCTTACAAGAACCCTGTAGAATAATGGTTAGAATTGAAGCTCAAATATTATAAGTGGAAAAAGGAAATGAACTTGAGAGAGTTTAGAAAATAAAACTTTAGTGATGAGAGATTCTTCAGCACAAAAACAAGGACCAAACTCTTTTGAAAGCCTTTGAAAACTTTTGAAACTTTTTGTAAATGCTTGTTGTGTAAAACCTCTCCCTAATCACCCCTATTTATAGGAGAGGGCTAGGGATTAAAGAGTAAACCCTCATAATGCTAATTAGGAAGTATTAGACCCAGAAAATATCATTTAAACACGTTTAGAGAAGAAAAAGACAAATTTAAAACGTGTTTAAAAACTAGCCATTATGGCTGAAACGACTCTCTCGGTCGACCGGCCGGTCGACCGGGGTTCAAACAAAAGAGCCGTTGCAGGCTCTCGGTCGACCGCCCGGTCGACCGAAACAAACAGAGAGCAACACCACTTCAGTCGGCCAGCCGCCCGGTCGACCGGGAAACATGCACACGGATACGCACAAAAACTGCCAGAAGTCCAGTCGACTGGGTCGGTCGACCGATCTGACCTGACTTAGTGACGGTCGACCGGTCGGTCGACCGGCTCTGGCCAAAAGTCAAAACTGAAACATAATTTTGAAAGGGATTTGAAATGTAACAAAATAGTTTTGATTAGAGATATATATAAAACATAAAATTGAGTTTGTAATCAAAGGCTTTGTATTAAAATATTTTGTATATATTTATAGGGAATATTTCTAGGAAAGGCATGTGCGCAAAAACGTGTGTGTGTTGAAATATGGAGCTTCAACCCTATTCACTATTCTTTAACAAAAACTATAAAACTAAAAACAAATCTAATGAAGTCTTTTTGAGCAATCTTGAAGTCTTGAGCCATGCAAAGCCTAGTTAGAGCCTTCTCTTCTATGTTCCTTCCTTGACGTGCCATAAGCCTTCTTTGCTCCATGAACCTAGAATTTCTTGCAAAAGCTAAGCAATGGCCTCCAAACATAGTACAAACCTGAAACTTATCTTGAACAAACTTATTAGTACCAAATAGCTCTTATTTGTTTGTTATCATCAAAACTCTAAATAAATGGAGAGTGTAACCTTTTGGGCCAACAATCTCCCCCTTTTTGATGATGACAAAACAAATAGGCTATGTTAAAAAATAAAAGAGAGGTGTAAGCTCCCCCTCAAATTATGCTACATTAAACAAATAAAAACAATGTAATATGCAAGCAAAAACCATGAGACTAAAAACCATAAGGTATTAAACACTTGCAAAACACTTAAACTCAAATACAAGAAATCATAAACACTTTGTAAAAACAAAAATAATATAATTTATATTGGAATCAAGACCATAATAAACTCAAACTTATTCTCCCCCTTTTTGTCATACATCAAAAAGGGTAAGAAAAACATTTTTATTCAATAACACAAACATTTAGTTCACCACAAATAAAGGAGAATCTAGCAAAATCAAGTGGTTTAGTGAAAATATCGGCAAGTTGCAAATCCGTAGAAACATAATCAATATCTATATCACCTTTCTCAAAATGATCTCTAAGAAAGTGATATCTAATCTCAATGTGTTTGGTCTTACTATTTTGATTTGCATTCTTAGTCATGTGAATAGTACTAGTATTATCACAAAATATTTTTATATGGTTATAATGCAAATCATAATCAAGGAGAGTATGTTTCATCCAAAGGATTTGTGCACAACAAGCCCCCGCCGCAACATACTCCTCCTCGGCGGTTGAGAGAGCTACGGAATTTTGTTTCCTAGAGGACCATGAAACAAGACAATTACCAAGAAATTGACATGTCCCACTAGTACTCTTTCTATCTACTCTACAACCCGCATAGTCGGCATTCGAATAACTCGTCATTGAGAAATCTCCGGTTTTCGGATACCATAGACCCATTTCAATTGTGCCCTTAATATAACGAATGATGCGTTTTACCGCAATAAGATGGGACTCTTTAGGACACGATTGGAATCTAGCACAAAGACACATACTAAACATGATGTCCGGCCTACTTGCCGTCAAATACAACAAACTTCCTATCATGCTTCTATATAACTTAATATCAACACATTTACCTTGGTCATCCTTATCAAGCTTGGTTGTAGTTGCCATGGGAGTGTTGTAAACTTTTGAGCCTTCAAGTCCAAACTTCTTTACGAGTTCCTTTGCATACTTGGCTTGACATATGAAATTCCATCTTGCAATTGCTTGATTTGGAGTCCAAGAAAGAAATTCAATTCACTCATGGAAGACATTTCAAACTCACATTGCATAACCTTTTCAAACTCCTTGCATAAAATCTCATTAGTAGAACCAAAGATTATATCATCAACATAAATTTGCACAATTAAAATGTCATTATCAACATGCTTAGTAAAAAGAGTTGTGTCTACTTTGCCTTTAACAAAATCATTTGAAATGAGAAAACTAGAAAGCCTTTCATACCAAGCTCTTGGAGCTTGTTTCAATCCACACAAAGCTTTATCAAGTTTAAAAATAAAATTGGGATGAACATGATCAACAAAACCGGGAGGTTGTTCAACATAAACTTCTTCATTAATAAAACCATTTAAAAATGCACTTTTCACATCCATTTGAAAAAGTTTAAAATTTTTAAAAGATGCAAAAGCTAGTGTTATCCGTATGGCTTCAAGCCGTGCTACGGGTGCAAAGGTCTCCTCAAAGTCAATTCCTTCAACTTGAGTGTAACCTTGAGCCACTAACCTAGCTTTATTCCTAATAACATTTCCGGACTCATCCATCTTGTTCCTAAAGATCCACTTAGTACCAATTATTGGTCTATCGTGAGGCCTAGGAATAAGGTGCCAAACTTGGTTGCACTCAAATTGATTGAGTTCCTCTTGCATGGCTAGCAACCAATATGAGTCCCCCTCGGCTTCGAGGATGTTTTTGAGTTCAAAATGAGAAATGAATGCAAAGTTATCACATAAGTCATGAAGTTTGGAGCGAGTTGTTACCCCTTTGGAGACATCACCTAAAATGAGTTCCTTGGGGTGATTTGTAGCGTATCTCCAATCTTTAGGAAGCGGTAGAGGGCTTTCCTCTTTATTTTCTTGAACATCACCAATGGGTTCTTGCTTTTCTTCTTGAGCGGGTGAGTCCTTCAAGGACAGTCTCTCCATGTCTTCACCTAATGGGTCAATCTCTACAACATTCTCAACAACCACTAAAAGCATAAATATTATTTTTCTTCCTTTTTGTATAAATCAAAATAATAAAGGTGTATATGGTATATACATTCATGAAGAGGAGAGACGTGAAGTTAACTCCCCCTGCATACATGCATTTAAAAGATATGACTAAATCCTAACCACATAAAGCATAATATACAATGTATAAAAGGAGATGTGAAGCTCCCTCTACACATGTGTAAGACATAAAGAAGAGCAGTCAAGCTCCTCAATATGAGATACACTCAACATGAATATATATATAGAGAGAAGATGTTAAACTTTCCTTGCATATAAGCAATAAATATCAAAACATTTTGATACTAAATTATGATATCTATAGAAACTGAAACATGATACCAATTAAAAAACATAAACCAATCTTTTTGGTTAAACACTAAAATCATTTTGCAATAGAGATACCAAATAGAGAATAATATCAATTTAATATTTTTGATACCAATATTGAAAATGAAACATATATCAAATGGAAATATTTTTCATTAGGAGCATAGGAACCAATTGATAACTAAGATATCAATTTATAAATGTCATTTTTCAATATAAAGAGTGGGAGAAAGATACCAATTGTAATTAAAACCGATTGAAAGGTAAAAACATGAATTTTTCTCTCCCTTTATGAAATACTCATGAAAATGATGCATAAGCTTGTATAAGATACCAATTGAAAAATAATTATCATTAAGGACTAAATCAAGTTTAGCATAGCAAAATTTGTGCTTAAAAATATAGAGATATAGTAAGCACAATCAAAACACATATACATGTATAAAAAGTTAAATACCAATCAAAATTGATATTATTTGAAGTTGTAGCATACATATATAGAAACAAATATGAGTATACAAAATAGATATCAATTGTGATATCAATTAAAAACACAATGAGGATCAAGCGTATAACTCATAAAGACCTCCCTTTCATGCACGTGTTAAAAAGATTTTCAATTTGAGCATACAAGGCATGGTCGCCCATCCAACCACCCTTCGATGAAAGGGGTTTTCAAAAATAAGTTTGAAAATAAGTTTAGCATAATTGAAAACTCTTCCAAATGTAGAATAACGTAACTAGTTTTATGATAATCTTGAAAACTAGTACGAAATCCTTTAAAAATAAGAATATATCCATGAAAATATGAAAATCACACAATGTTTAACACTTAAAGTCTATATAGCACATATAATACTCATGAAAATAAGGTCATGAGAAAACATCAAGTAATGTGAGTGAAAAAATCATGTAATCAATAAAATGATGGAATGAGGCATTAAGGTTAAATATGAAATTCCTTTATAAACATGAAAATCATCAAAATTTAATTTTCATTAAAACAATACCAACTTCAAGGCATATGTATGTTTTGTCTGAATTAGAAGTATACATACATATCCAAATACAAATGAGTCTATAAAAAATTTTGCATAAAGGCAAATGACTCAAGGTTATATATGTATATTTTAAAGTTTTGACAAAATTAGCATATACATGAGTTAAACTATATTATCATAAAAACATGTCCAAAAATAGGGAATACAAGTTGAAATGTATTAATCATCAAAACTAGGCTATACTAGTACATCTAATGAGTACAAATGAGCAATTAAGTACAAACATATAATAATATATTTGTAGCTCAATAGTTGTAAAAGTATATACACAAGTTTTAATAAAAGTTACATCTAAACAGTAATCAAATCGTGAAACACAAAAACGAAATATAAACCAATATGATCATTATATAAATGCATGTCTTAGAATAAGGATATACAGAATAGTTAAACTAAAGTGAGAACACAAAAGTAATAGTCCATATAAACATGGGTGTTTCTCAAATACTAATCATGTATGTTTCAAGTCTAATTGACATAACATTTAACATAATAAGTATTAAAACATGACATGCTAAAAATCAATAAATGAAAGCATATAAACTAAATGGCAGTTAGAGATCGTTAGTAAAACCAAGAGGGCACTTCTCTATACCTCCAAATCATGGTGGTCCTCCCACCAAACTCCCTTAAAAGTGATGCATCCAAAATAGTCACCGTTTTGCTCGGAACGCATTCACCTCAAGGCACCAACAGCTCTCACGTCATGTGAGAGCCCACACCTACATCAAATAAAATAGGAGTGACTTTTGATACCCATACTCTTTTGGGTCCATGGGGGTTAGCTCCTTTCCTAACCCAAACAAACTTATTTGCAAAATTTATATTATGTACTCTATCATAACAAAATCTTGCAAGGTGGCCCTTACGTCCACAATGTGTACATGTGTACACGTGAGCATACTTTAAATCATGTGTGTAAGCATGATGAGCATGTGTATGCCGTGGTTTGCGTGCATGCATATTTGGAACTTATTTCTTTCGAAACATGGATTCCAACCGTGTGTGGTTCATGGCATATTGGATCAAAGTGAAGACCAAACAATCAACACTCTTCTTTAACAAACATATATCATTTTTAATAATAGAAGAAGAGGTGGAGCATGCAATGGTTATACTAGAAGGTGAAGCTATGCTAGTATGGCAAACATGTGAAGACAAATCATTTTTTAAAGATTTATTTTCATTTAAGCAATCTTCCAATTCTTTTGAAATCAAATCAATTTTGTTTTTCAAAGAATTATTCTCTTTTAAAACAAAATCAAGTTTTGAAGTTAAAGTCTCATTTTTCTTCAAAACATTTTAACAATCATTTTTTAACTTTTTAAAATTTTATTTCATTTAAGGCAAGTTCAAGTTGGGATTTCAATGAGTCCCTTTCAATTGAAATCTCATCCCTCTCTTGCAAAACCAAATCAAGTCTAAAAGACAATTTTTCATTTTCTTCTTTTAATTTTGAGCTATTCGTTTTCAAAACTTTATTCTTCGAAATCAATCTTTCACAACCTTTAGTTAGTTCATAATTTGAAGCATGTGCATCCATACACTCATTACAAGAAGAACTAGAACTATCATCTAGTTGAGTATCTGAATATACCTCAAGGGAGTCATTCCCTTGGACCATAAAGTAACGTTGTTTGGATTCTCCTCCACTAGATTTCTTCTCCACATATATTATCATTTGTAGCGCGGGAGAGGTCAAAGTGTTCATACTACAAAAGCAGGATCATAATGAGAAATCATATATAGATATTCTTTATTTAATGTGCTCCTAAGTGCCATTAGGGCTTGTGCATTGGCCTCTATAGGCTTGCTATTACCAAGATAAGATTTCTTGGTAGCAGTAAGGAAAACATGCAAACCTAGGATTTTTAGGTACATACTCATTCTAAGCTTTCACATATTGATGTTAGAAACATCAAATATGGGAGGTGCAAGATAATCCATGAGTGTGTGTAAACAAGTATGTGTGCAAATGCAAAAACTAGATTACAACCAAGATCTCACTCCTACGTGGTAAAACCTAATCAGGAACGTAGGCTCTGATGCTAATTGAAAGTACACCTAGAGAGGGGTGAATAGGTGTAAGACTAATCTAATGACAAATAATGTGAAATTAAAATAAATTACAATACACTTAGTGTAACCAAAGAGTGTAGCCGAATCCCGGTGAAGGGCTTTGGACTAACTCCTCTAAATTCCTCTAAATAAGAGTTGAGGTGCTATATGAAGCTCTATTGGTTGAATACAAGTGAGGCACACAAACAAATCCAAGCATATAAATGATATGAACAATATGAAATAATGTAAGGTAAATAAGAGAGAGTTTAGAGATAGTGGATCAATCGCAAACACCGAGATATGTTTCGAGATTCGAGCACCCAGCTCTACGTCCCAACCTTCACACAGAAGGATTTTCACTAGCGTCCACATAGAACTTCCCACATAGGGAACCTCCACAGAAGATTTGAGTAAATACAACTAGGAGTATATAACTCCTCTCTCAACAAATACAACCTCTCACTAGAGGCAAGGCAATACACAAATCACCTCTAACTTAGAGAGATGGGCACTTAGCTAAACAACTATCAACCTCTCACTAAAGGGATAAGGCTCAAAGCCAAATAACAATCACCTCACACTTGAGGGATAAGGTACAAAGCCACCACTCTAACAATTACCTCTTCACTAAGAGGGAATCAATACAATCACCTCTCACTAGAGGGATATCACAAAGTATGGAGGATTAACAACTCTTAGTGGTATCAACAACCACAAACCAATTTTCCCACAAGATAGATCCTAATAGATAGGATAGATAGATAAGCTCAAGTGTGAGAAAATAAAGTGTTTTGAACAAAGAAAATCACTTAGGATAATCTCTAAATAGATATAGAAATTTAGATCAAAAACTAATTCCCAAAAGATTCTATTTTCTTTGAAATTCCAACACTTTAAAACAATGAAGATTGATGTTTTAAACTCAAAAACTCTTGCTGAAAATTACTTGAAAGATGTAAATTTTTCTCTCTTAAAATCTTGGTGAAATCAGTCAAAGAATAGGGTATTTATAACCCTAAAACAGATCTGCCCGTTGGCAGCAGGAAAGGGCATTTTTGCCCTCGTGGCCGATCGACGAGGACAATCGCCCGGTCGATCGGCCCAACGGTCATTTTTATGACTGTTGTGCCACTGGTCGACCGCCCGGTCGACCAGGACTGGATACAGAGAACAGCAGCTCTCTGTCGGTCAACCGGCTATTCGACCGGGGCCATTTTCAGAGAGCAGTGCTCTTTCGACCGCCAGTCGACCAGCCTACCAGCCCGGCCTGCGTGCACGTCCTGTGCACGTTGGTCGACCGACTTCTGCTACAGTCGACCGGCAGACAGCCAGGTCAAACATTTTAATGATTAAAAACTTGGATTTTTGACTTCAATTAAATCCCATAAAATCACATAATTTCCATAAAAATCAGTTCTATAAGATCTTTAAAATACAAATATGTGTGATTAAAATTCAACACATATTCTAAATAATTTGAACCATTTTGTTTTCTTGAAAACTTGCCTTAAACCAAAAACCGTATTTTCAAAAACTAGGATTTTCAAATGGAAAACCGTTTTTTTTCCAAAACTCATGCAAATACAAAAACATGATATTGAAACAACTTTTAAACATGTTGTATATGGATAAAATTCAATATACATGTAAGATATTATATCTATTTTTTTGACATGAAAACCATGATCGGTTAAACCGAAAAACCAAAACATGAAACTTTAAACTTGTATGTGTATTATGACTTGAGCATATCAACACTATCTAATCTTTACAATGATCTAAACACAATCTTAAACTAAACAAACTGAGATCTTCTTATAGAACTCCTTTTCCAAGTAGACTTGATTCAAAACCATTCCAACGAGCTTGACTCAACCGAGTGCTAGATGCGATCTTAACGCTCGAGCTCTTGAATCAACATATGATAGCTCCAAAACACCTTTGTTGAAGCTAATTACCTACTAATATCTTGATCAAATATCTAAAATTAAATATCACAAGATTATTAGTAAACTATAACTACATGAGTTAATAATCATCAAAACTGGAGTGAAGGGTCTCTGGGCCAACAAAATTTGATAGATGTTGGCCCTAGGGACTGTTAGCTCAAAGGCTCTTCACCTTAGTTTTGATGATGACTAACTTATGAAGTTAAGTTACTAAATGATCTTGTGTTTACTAAATTTCAAATATTGATTAAGATCTTAGTAGGTGAATAGTTTTAACAAAGGATTCAAAGTCAAGCTTTGGAGCTAATACGTGGTGATTCAAGAGCTCGCGCAGTAAGATCGCATCTAGTACTCAAGATGAAGTTAAGCTGTATGGATCGATTTGGATCAAGTCATCTTGGAGATGAAGATCGAAAAGAAGACTTGTAGCTAGGTTTTTTTAGTTTGGAATTTGGATCTTATGTAAAGATAGACTAGTTTGATATGCTCAAGTATATACACACAAGTTCAAAAGTCTTAGTTTCGGTTTAACTGTTTTTTATTTTCAAGTATATATCTTTCTGGTTTTCATGAATAGATAGAATCAAAATAAGTTTACATGGTTTAATGTATATTGGATTTCATCCATATACATCTATGTTTCATATTGTCTAAAAACTTACTTTGATTTATCTAACTCATGTGTTTTAAGTTTTATTTTTAACAAAACTTAGTTTTAGATTTTATGTCAAAAATATAGATATATATTTTATATGTGTATTGGATTCTATCAATATAAACTATACTTCAAATGAGTTTTAATATCTTATTTTTGTATTTGAACAAGTTTTAAAAGAATTGGTTTTCCATTTAAAAGTTAATTTTTGGAAAATACGGTTTTCGATTTAAAGCTAAATTTTGATGCCTCAAAAATAGTTCAAATAGTTTGTAATATATGTTGAATTTTGATCACACATATTTGTACTTCAAAAATTTACTTAAACTCATTTTTGTGAATTTTATCTGATTTTATGTGATTTTATAGGGATTTATCAAATTAGTTTTCATATCCTAAAACCCGGTTTGGAGCCTTCCGGTGGTCGAGCGGGCCAGAGTTTGGTCGACTGGTCGATCGACTAACGTGCATGGATACATGCACAAGACCATGCTTATATGACCGATCGACCGACAGACTGACATTACCCAACTCTCGGGTAGGATTGGTCGACCAATCGATCGACCGACCAGAGAGTTTGCTCTCTGGTTCTGGCTTCGATCGACCGAACGGTTGACCGACAGGCTTTTGGCTTGGGGCGGTCAACCGAGCGGTCGACCGATAGCTCAAACGGTTAAAAATTCGACCGTTAGCTGGTCGATCGGGCGGTCAACTGACTACCTATTCTGGGCAGTTTTTGACCCCAACAGCTAGTTTTTCCCAAGCTCTATAAATAAGGGTTTGGGGCCTGTTTCTTATAAGATTTCTAAGAGAAAAAATTCTCATCTTTTCTAGTATTTTTCAGCAAGTTTTAAACGAAATTTTTGAGCCAAAATTCTTATTCTTTATTTGTTTTAAAGTTTTTGAAAAATCAAAGAAAACAAAGTTTAGGGAAATTAAGTTTAGAGTTTTCAATTCTTCCTCTATCAAGAGTTTTTTCCAAGAGTTTTTCTTTGTGTTTTCTTTTCAAAAACTTTGTTTTCTCACATACTTGAGCTATCAATTCAAAATCTATCTTTAGGATCTTTGTATTGTGAGAAAACTATTTGTGGTCTTTTGAGATCACCAAGAGTGTTTGTGATCATTGAATCACCAAGTTGTATTTTCTTTCTTTGCTTTGTACTAGGCTTTATGTCTTCCTCTTGTGTAAAGGAGAAAGAGAGTGAAGTTGTGTACTCTCGGTTTGTAATTGTAATTCTTCAGTGGAGGTCCCTTTGTGGAATGTCTGGTGTAGACATAGTAAAAATCCTTCTGTATGAAGGCAGGGACGTAAAGCAGTGGCTCGAACCTTGAAACATATCACTGTGTTTGTGTTTGATCTACTTTCTCTCAACTCTCTCTCTTTTATTTCTTGCATTGTTTTACATTGATCATATTCATATACATGCTAGATATTGTTTGTGTGCTTACACTTGTATAGAATCAAGAGAGCTTTTAAAGCACCTCAACTCATAATTCAAAGGAATCATGAGGTGTAGTTCTAGAGCCTTTTACGAGAAATTCGGACTCACTCTTAATTACACATAATGTGTTAGCAATTAAATTTTAAATTCTGCATCATTTGTCCTAAATTGGTATTACACCTATTCACCCCTCTGCATATACTTTCAATAGGTATCAGAGCTAGCGCTCCTGGTATTCGGTTTAACCACTTAGGAGTGTGCTCTATTGCTAATCTAGATTTACTTTACACACATATAGTATACACTCATGGATTATCTTTCTCCACCCACTTATGATGCATCTAACATTGCATCTAACATTGATTTGCGGAAGTTTAAGATAAGTGCATAGAAGCATTAGGATTGCATGTTTTTCTTACCACTACTAAAAATTCCTATATTAACAATGGCAAGTATATAAAGGGTAATGCACAAGCATTGATTGCACTTAGACAATCACTAAGTAAAGAATATTTATCTATTATTTCTCATTGTGATTCTGCTTTTCCACTGGGCCTGTTTGGTTAAGGGTAGAAGTGAGGAGTGAAGAAGTGAGGAAGCGGTAATAGTTCCCTTTGGAACTTGAGAATTAGTTAGTAAGTTTTTCGGTGTTTGATTGTTGTTGGGAAGTGTGGTTTGAAAAATATTATATCTTTTTCGGTGTTTAAATGATAATGTGAAAGTGAAAGTGGAAAAGTTGACCACAAAGTTGACCGCAAAATAATATTAAAATAAAAATTAATTAAGAAAAATAAAAAATGGACTGTAATTAGAATGCAAGTGAGATTTACATGAGCAAAAAATTAACTGTTTTAGGTTACAACTTATTACAAATGAGATTTACATGACCACAAAATTAACTGTAGCCCTCTGGAAGTGAAGAAATAGTTGTGTAAAAGAGAAAAGAGAAAAGGAAAAGAACTTTTTCCATTTTCTTTTTCCGGTGTTTGGATGAACAACGAAAATGAGAAAAGATACTTCCCACTTCCTCGCTTCCATCCAATTCCTTTAATCCAAACATCCCCACTGTGGAACACATTGACCTCTCCTGGGCAACAAACGACAAACAATGTGGAGAGAGAAGCTATTGTGGATGAGTCCGATGAAGCTTGCTATATGGTCCAAGGATTGACTCCCTTGAGGTACATTCAGACCCTCATCTAGAAGATAGTGTTAGCTCTTCTAATGATGATCATGATAGTATGGATGCTAAATGAAGAGCTCTCTATATTTTGTGAAAATTTACTTTCAAAGTACAAAGCTTTGAAGAAAAAGAACTTTAAATTAAAAGAAATAAATATTTGTTTTCTAAACACGATATAATTTTACAAGAGAAGGTTGAGGTTTTAATGAAAGAGATTCTTTGAAATCTCAACTTGACCTTGTTTTAAAAAAAATGAAATTTTAAAGAATAAAAATGATTTTGATGTTTTTTTGAAGCATAATGAAGTTTTGTCTTCAAAACTTGAGTTTGTTTTAAAAGAAAATGATTTTTTGAAAAATAAAATTGCTTTGATTTCAAAAGAATTAGATTTTGTATCAAAAGAAAATATTTCTTTGAAAAATGATTTGGCTTCCCATTCTTGTCATGATTCTATTGTTATACCTCCTATTGATAAGAATGTATGCTCCACATCTTCTTCAAGTATTGATAATGATATATACATGTTGAAGAAGAGTGTAAATTATTTAGGATTCACTTTGAGACAATGTGCCATGAACCATGCACGATTGGAATCCATGTTTTGAAAGGAACATTCTCCACATATTCATGTATACAAATCACGGCATATGCATGCTCATCATGCTCACATACTTGATTTTATGTATGCTAATGTATACACTTGTACATATTGTGGATGTACGGGCCACCTTGCAAAATTTTATGATAAATTAAATACTAAAAATTTTGCAAATAAGTTTATTTGGGTCAGGAAAGGTGCAACCCCATGGACCCAAGAAAGTATGGGTACCAAAATCACTCCTATTGTATTTGATGTAGGTGTGGGCTCTCACTCGACGTGAGGTTATTGGTGCCTTGATAGTGGATGTGTTTGAGCTTGATGAACACAATATTAGATGCATCACCTTCAAAGATGTTCGGTGGGAGGACTACAATAGTTTGGAGACCTAGAGATAAGTTTAATTTGTTTTAGTAACTATCTCTAACTCCTTATTTTTATTTACATTCTTTCTTATTTATGATTTTTAGCATGTTATGGTTTTAATACCCATTATGTTTAAATGAGATATTTATTAGACTTGTGATATACATAGATAGTCTTTGAGATACACCCATGTTTATATGGATTCATATTTTTGTATTCTTACTATTATTACTGAATATCCTAGTTCAATATCACTTGCATTTAGCTTAATGATCATATTTGTTTATATTTTTATGCTTCATGTTTTAATTACACGTTTAGATGTGACTTTTATTAAAACTTGTGTTTATACTTGTACAAGTAGTGAGCTACATTGATTATTATGTTTGGATACTTCATTGTTCATGTGTACTCACTACATATATTTATATAACATTGTTTTGATGATTCTTATATTTACACTTGTATTCCCTATTTTTGTACATATTTTCGTGTTTAGCTTCATGTATATGTTAATTTTGTCTATACACATACATGTCTATCCTAGAGACAGTTTTACATGCCATGTATTTCATTATGGACTCTTTTCATGTTTGGATAAATATGTATGTTTTAGTTTTGACAAAACATACATATACCTTGAAGTTTGTTTAGTTTTGATGAAAATTAAAGTTTGATAATTTCTTATTTTTGATGAAAGAATTTGATTTTGTTTGAGCTTCATTGCCTAACTCCATGATTATGTTTATTACATGATTATACACTCTATATTTGGTGTTTACTCATGATTTTTATTTCATGAGCATATATGTGCTTTATTGCTATTTGAGTGCCGATGATCGTTTGATTTTCATGTTTTCATGAGATACATATTTGCTTTTATCCTTACTTGAAGGATTTTGAACTGATT
Source organism: Agave tequilana (assembly GCA_038442645.1). Taxonomy (NCBI): domain Eukaryota; kingdom Viridiplantae; phylum Streptophyta; class Magnoliopsida; order Asparagales; family Asparagaceae; genus Agave; species Agave tequilana. The sequence continues at coordinate 169,562 of JAVJIF010004061.1, forward strand.
TTAAAAATTATTTTAAATTAGTTTATTATTCTTCAATTGGTAGAGTTTTCAAACTATGTTAAAATATTTTAAAATCATATTTTTGAAAACCCCTACCATCGAAGGGCGGTTGGTTGGACGATCATATCTTGTATGCTCTTAAATGAAAAATATCCTTTAAACATGTGCATGATAGGGTGATAGTTATGAGATATACATGATTTTAATGAAAATTGATTTTGATACTCATGCATGTTTTCTATATATGTATGCATCATATTTCAATTGATATCATATAGCTCTGATCATATATACATATATATATGATTTCTTGTGCTAGTTTGAAAATAGTTATACACATACATTTTTAGCACAAACTATTTTTTGTTAAGCTTGATTCATAATCTTAGTGATAATTGGTAACCTATGCAAGCTTATGTATTATTTTTATTAGTATCTTATAAAGGGGGAGAAAAATGCTTGATTTATCTTTCAATTGGTTTTATTTTCAATTGGTATTTTACTCCCATACTTTATGAAGAAAAATATTTTGTTTGAGAAAATGCTAATATTTTCAATATTGGTATCAATAACCTTCAATTCGTATTATTTTCAAATTGGTATCTATATTGCAAAATAATTTTAGTATTTACCTAAATAAAATCTGTTTTAAAATTTACTTTAAATTGGTATCATGTCTTCTATTGATATCAATTGGTAAAAAGATTGTGTTTCTTTTCAATTGGTTTATTTCAATTGATAATTTTTATTGGTACCTCATAAGTTTTGATTTATATTGTTTGTTATTCTTCATCCCTTTATAGATGAATGACAAAAAAGGGTAGAAGGATTTGGGTTTATGTATACATGTTTATTTGTGCATATATATGTTTTATGAATATTTTATGCATGTGTTTTTATGAGTTTTATTGCATATTGTTTTATTATTGTTATTGGTAGTTGAGTTACATTGAATATCTTTATGTTTTATTTGCTATGCATGAGTTAAGGGGCAGTTTCTATGAAGTCTATCCTCAATCAATGCATATATAACCTCATAAGTTTTGTCATCATCAAAAAATGGGAGATTGTTAGCCCAAATGCTCTTCACCTTAGTTTTGATGATGACTAACTTATGAAGTTAAGTTACTAATGATCTTGTGTTTAATAAGTCTTAGATATTGATCAAGATCTTAGTAGGTGATTAACTTCAACAAAAGATTCAAAATCAAGTTTTGGAGCTAACACGTGTTGGTTCAAGAGCTCGCACTTCAAGATCGCATCTAGCACTCAAGATGGAGTCAAACTCTATGGATCGTGTTTGGATCAAGTTGTCTTGGAGATGAAGATCGAAGAGAAGACTTGTATTTAGGTTTGTTTATTTAGAGTTTAGATCTTGTGTAAAGATAGATTAGCTTGATATGCTCAAGTATACACACACAAGTTCAAAAGTCTTAGTTTCAGTTTAACCATTTTTGATTTTCAAGTATATATCTTTCCGGTTTTCATGAATAGATAGAATCAAAATAAGTTTACATGGTTTAATGTATATTGGATTTCATCCATATGCATCTATGTTTCATATTGTCTAAAAACTTACTTTGATTTATCTAGCTCATGTGTTTTAAGTTTTGCTTTTAACAAAAATTAGTTTTGGATTTAATGTCAAAAACATAGATATATCTTTTATATGTGTATTGGATTCTATCGATACACATTATGCTTCAAATGAGTTTAAATATCTTGTTTTTGTATTTGAACAAGTTTTGAAAAAATCAGTTTTCCATTTAAAAGTTGATTTTTGAAAAATACAGTTTTTGATTTAAAGCTAAATTTTCATGCCTTCAAATAGTTCAATTAGTTTGTAATATGTGTTGAATTTTGATCACACATATTTGTACTTCAAATATTTACTTGAACTTATTTTTGTGGATTTTACGTGATTTCATAGGATTTTATAGGGGTTTATCAAATTAGTTTTCATATCTGAAAACCCAGTTTTGAGCCTTCTGGCGGTCGACCAACCGGTCAACCGGACCAGAACTCGGTCGACCGGTCGGTCGACCGACGTGCACGGATATGTGTACAAGGCCATGCCTATATGGCCGGTCGACCGAACGATCGACCGACTAGTACTACCCAACTCTTGGGTAGGCCTAGTCGACCGGTCGGTTGACCGACCAGAGAGTTTGCTCTCTAGTTCTGGCCTCGGTCGACCGACAGGTTTTTGCCTTGGGGCAACTAACCGAGCTATTGACTGATGGCTCAAACGGTTAAAATTCGACCGTTGGCCAGTCGACCAGGAGGTCGACCGACAGCCCATTCTGGGTAGTTTTGACCCCAACGGCTAGTTTTTTTCAAGCCCTATAAATAGAGGTTTTGGGAGCTATTTCTTATAAGATTTCTAAGAGCAAAATTTTTCATCTTTTCTAGTGTTTTTCAGTAAGTTTTAAAAAAAGTTTTTGAGCCAAAATTCTTATTCTTTATTTGATTCAAAGTTTTTGAAAAATCAAAGAAAACAAAGTTTTAGGAAATCAAGTTTAGAGTTTTCAATTCTTCATCTATCAAGAGTTTTTCCCAAGAATTTTTCTTTAAGTTTTCTTTTCAAAAACTTTATTTTCTCACATACTTGAGCTATCAAATCAAAATCTATCTTTAAGATCCTTGTATTAGGAGAAAATTGTTTGTGGTCTTTTACGATGACCAAGAGTGTTTCTCATTATTGGATCACCAAGTTGTATTTTCTTTCTTTTCTTTGTGCTAGGCTTTGTGCCTTCCTCTCGTGTAGAGAAGAAAGAAAGTGGAGTTGTGTACTCCCGATTTGTAATTGTAATTCCTCGGTAGCGGTCCCTTTGTGGAAGGTCCTGTGTGGACATAGTGAAAATCCTTCTATGTGAAGGCGGAGATGTAGAGCAGTGGCTCAAATCTCGAAACATATCCCTGTGTTTGCGTTTGACCTACTTTCTCTTAGCTCTCTCTTTTATATCTTGCATTACTTTACATTGATCATATTCATATGCATGTTAGATATTATTTGTGTGCCCACATTTGTGTTGAATCAAGAGAGCTTTTAAAGCACCTCAGCTCATAATTCAAAGGAATCGTAAGGTGTAGTTGTTGGAACTTGATTTTGATGAAGACATTTGTGAAGCCTATTCATTTGGAGCTCTATCACAAGCCTATTCAAGAGTTCTTCATGATCAAGACTTCCCAAAGAGAGTTGCTAATGATATATTTTGTAATGATTAAATAGCATATTAAAAGCCTTGATGCACACACATATCTTAGTATAGTTAGTCGACTTATACTCTTTTCAAGTTGACTAATACATAGTATAGTCGACTTGACCATTTCCCTAGTCGACTAGACTTGTGTCCTAAAAGATCCCAACTCTCTGTTTGTCACTGTTAGTCGACTTAACAGAATACCTAGTGACTAATAGTCTTTTCTAGTCGACTTACTCATTTCCCCTAGTCGACTAATCCCTGGCATAGTCGACTTATAATATGGTTGTGCTCGACTTGGTTCAGTTTTCAGAAACTTGCCACTTGGATTTATCATGACCTAGTCGACTTGGTCTTGTCTATAGTCGACTAACCTTGAGAAATTTGCCTACCCTAGTCGACTAACCCAAATCTCAAGTCGACTAATGGCAGTTTCTGACTGTTGGACAGTTTGTGTTTTCTGGTATTTTCTTCAACGTTATCAAATGTTTGAATGTTCAAATTGGACCTAATAACTACCCTAACTAACCCTATAGTGTAGTATAAATAGGGTTGTTAATCTTAGGCCAAAATACCAATTCAAATCTATAGTTTTCTGACCAAAAATCCTGAAAATATTCTGGTTCTTTGAAAACTGTTCTCACTCCCAGTTCTTCACCAATTCCTACTCTTTTGTGAAGATCTCTGAAAGTCCTCCTATACTAGCCCTTGTCCACGATCACATACTGTACCAAGGCTTATAGGAAGGGTTGTAATCACTCAAAGAAATCATTGTACAAGAGCGTCTTCTTGGTGTAGAAGAGAGGTTGTACAAGGTGTTTTGTTCTCTTGGTTGTAAGAGGAGTTGTACACATTTGGTAAAGGGGATTTGTCAAGTAGTTTGCAAGGTATTAATTTGGGTGTACAAAGTCAAGGATAAAGGAAAATCTCAAGCGGGTGGCTTGGGGACTGGATGTAGGTCACGAGGACCGAACCAGGATAAATCACTCGTGTTTGCGTTTGTTATCATTTTCTGTGATTTGTTTTTCTTTATTTACAAGTACATTTATTTCCTTTATATTAATATTCTTGTGAGTGTTGACTTCGTATATTAGATCCACATTTGGCATCATATCGGGACCAACATTTGGTATCAGAGCAGGAACAATATTTGGTATCAGAGCCCTGCATACCCAGTCAACAATCTACAAGGATGGCAATGGAGTTCCCTTCGTCACAATTCAAAGAAGGACATTCTACACAACATCCATCGCTATTTGACGGATCCAACTACAACAATTAGAAGTGTAGAATGAAGATCTACTTGCAATCACTCAACTACGAACTTTGGAACATTGTAGAAGCACCGTACACCAAACCGGCTACCCACTATAACGCTTGGAGTGATGATCAAAAGAGGAATGCGAACCTTGACGCCAAAGCGATGAATGCTTTGTTCTGTGCCTTAACCAAAGAAGAGTTCAATCGTGTGTCAACAGCCACTTCTGCAAATTAAATATGGCATACTCTTCAGGTAACACACGAAGGCACAAATAAAGTTAAAGAATCTAAGATTTCTGTTCTTGTCCACAGGTTTGAACTATGCAAAATGGAGGAGAATGAAACCATTTCAGAAATGGTTACAAGATTCACTAACATTACCAATTCCTTAGCATCCCTTAGAAAGGAATACACTCAAGTCGAAAAAGTTCGTAAGATCCTTCGTGCACTCACATCAGATTGGGAGAAGAAGACAACTGCAATCGAAAAAGCGAATGATCTCTCAACTATGTCGTTAGAAAACCTTATTGGTAATCTAATGGCATATGAAGTGCAACTTGAAGAAAGAAAGAAGGATGAAAATAATCTCTCTCAAAGAAGAAAGAACTTGCTTTCCATACATCCTCCGACACGGAAAATTCAAATGACGATAAAGAGGAGATGGCAATGCTTTCAAGAAAATTCAGAAGATTCTTGAAGCAAGGTAAGTTTAAATGCTTTAATTGCAATAAAAAAGGTTATATGAAGAAGGATTGCCCATTGCTCAAAAACAGAAGTAAATTCAAGAGCAAAAGTTCAGAAAGAAGAAAGATTACCAAGCATCATGGGAGAACAGTGATTCCTCTTCCTCTGATGAAGAAGAAACCACTGAACATGTCAACATCTGTTACATGGCACTAGAAGAAGATGAGGTACAATATACTGAACTTTTAGATGCATTCCATGAATTATTCAATGATCTAAAGAATGAAAAAAATGAAGAATAAAGTTTTATTAAAGGAAAATGAAAAACTTTTCAAAGAAAATTCATGTTATGTTTCTTCTATAAATTCTTAAAAAGATGATTTTGAAATAGTAATATCATCATTGAAAAAGGATAATAAGAAATTTATAAAAGAAAATATTTTGCTGAAAAAAACTGTGTCTTTAAATGAAATAATTTCTGTATTAGATAAAGACAAATCAGTTTTCAAAATAAAATATGAAGAGATTTTGAAAAATGTGACTAAGTTTAATCAAGGAAAAGAAAAATTGAATGATTTGTTATCATATCAAAAAATGTCACATAATCATTATGGTCTCTGATTTTTTGAAAAATCTTCATATGTTAGTAATCCATATAATTCTTTTGTGAAAAGAAAGTCTAATAATATTTCAAAAAGAATTAAGAATAAGTTTATATGGATTCCTAAAAACTTAAGCATTATTGATAAAAATACTTATATTGCATCATACATTCATTATATATGTAATTCATGCAATTATGTGTATACTAACAGATGGAAACCAAATTCAAATTGGGTTTGGTCTCCTAAAGGTTAATGTTTTCTCTTATGATTGGTACCATCTAATGTTTATCTTTCAGGTACCATATAAGAAGTTGATGAGAACAATACTTTATATATATATACTTGTTATGATATATTTGTTGCAGGGGGGAGAACACCAGTGTTTCTATATCTGTTATAACCTATTTTCTGCAGGGGGAGAACATATAACTTATTTTCTGCAGGGGGAGCATTTGTGCACACAAAGTGTCATCATCAAAAAGGGGGAGAATATTGGAACTTGATTTTGATGAAGACATTTGTGAAGCCTATTCATTTGGAGCTCTATCACAAGCCTATTCAAGAGTTCTTCATGATTAAGACTTCCCAAAGAGAGTTGCTAATGATATGCTTGTAATGATTAAATAGCATGTTAAAAGCCTTGATGCACACACACATATCTTAGTATAGTTAGTCGACTTGTACTCTTTTCAAGTCGACTAATACATAGTATAGTCGACTTGACCATTTTCCTAGTCGACTAGACTTGTGTCCTAAAAGATCCCAACTCTCTGTTGTCACTGTTAGTCGACTTAACAGAATACCTAGTCGACTAATAGTCTTTTCTAGTCGACTTACTCATTTCCCTTAGTCGACTAATCCCTGGCATAGTCGACTTATAATATGGTTATGGTCGACTTATTTCAGTTTCCAGAAACTTGTCACTTGGATTTATCATGACCTAGTCGACTTGGTCTTGTCTATAACCTTAAGAAATTTGCCTACCCTAGTCGACTAACCCAAATCTCAAGTCGACTAATGGCAGTTTCTGACTGTTGGACAGTTTGTGTTTTCTGGTATTTTCTTCAACGTTATCAAATGTTTGAATATTCAAATTGGACCTAATAACTACCCTAACTAACCCTAGAGTGTAGCTATAAATAGGGTTGTTAATCTTAGGCCAAAATACCAATTCAAATCTATAGTTTTCTGACCAAAATCCTGAAAATATTCTGGTTCTTTGAAAACTGTTCTCACTTTCAGTTCTTCACCAATTCCTACTATTTTGTGAAGATCTCTAAAAGTCCTCCTATACTAGCAAATATCCACGATCACATACTTTACCAAGCTTATAGGAAAGGTTGTAATCACTTAAAGAAATCATTGTACAAGAGCGTCTTCTTGGTGTAGAAGAGAGGTTGTACAAGGTGTTTTGTTCTCTTGGTTGTAAGAGGAGTTGTACACATTTGGCAAAGGGATTTGTCAACTGGTGTGCAAGGTGTTGATTTTGGGTGTACAAAGTCAAGGATAAAGGAAGATCTCAAGCGGGTGGCTTGGGGACTGGATGTAGGTCACGAGGACCGAACCAGGATAAATCACTCGTGTTTGCGTTTGTTATCATTTTCTGTGATTTATTTTTCTTTATTTGCAAGTACATTTATTTTCTTTATACTAATATTCTTGTGAGTGTTGACTTCGTATATTAGATCCACATTTGGCATCATATCGGGACCAACATTTGGTATCAGAGCAGGAACAACAGTAGTTCCAGAGCCCTTCACGGGGAATTCGGATTCACTTTTGATTACGCATAGTGTGTTAGCAATTAAGTTTTAACATCATTTGTCCTAGATTAGTATTACACCTATTCACTCCCACTAGGTTTACTTTCAGGGAAATCTCGGACTCACTAGGAGATTAATCTAAGGAGGAAGTTATTAGAGTTTAACTCTTATCAAATCTGTGTCTAAGGTTTGGGATTAGGAGGCGTCACCTCAAAAAACAGTCGTTTGGCATAATTAGGCTTATTGCTCTAGCACGGATACCTCTCACTGATCTTGCCACCTACTTGACTGATTAACTTGTAGTCAGATTGTTGTAATATACCTCCGTGAAAACTCTACAATTAGGAGTCATCTAAGTATAAGGTCTACCCTAATATAGGCTAAATTTTTCTTTCTTTTGTTTGTTTTGTTTTGTTTTGATTTGACTCTTGTGTGATATGAATTATAATTTTTTCATGCAAATGTCAATCCATATTCCACCTCGACCTCTTTTGACTCGGACTTCACTAACCAGGCATGACATGACTTTAACCAACCAAGTGTGCCGAATTAGTTTTATCCGAATCAATTTATGCCTCAGCCCCAATATTATGAACAGAATTGGAATAATTATCTCTACTTCTCACCGAGTCAATAGGGAGACAATGCCTCCGAGATTGTCAACCACCTTTCCAACAGTCATCTTCATATCTCCTTTTACGAACAACCAATAGAAGAATTAATTGACTGGGAAAGAGGATGGAAGTCTTGCAAGAGATTCAACGATGAATTCAAAAACTAGAAGACTCACGATCCCATCAAAATTCCTAAATGCAAGATCCATACTCCTATTTCAAGTCCTGCGACAATAAACTGAAGAACCTGTTGACTTAGACAAGAGTATGGAAGCCTATATCCAGTCTGTTGATAGTTTAGAAGCAAATTAAGTAAATTGGAGAACTATTTTAGGAAGAAGGAAACTCTTCCTTAACAATGTTTGACCATCCCCGACACTTCTAATCATATTGATGAGATCCATGAATCAGGTGTCTTGAAAACTTTGACCAAGATTCAATTTCAACATACCAACTTGAACTTAACCAATTTCAAACTTTGAATAAATTGGCAGGTTTTCACTTCCAGGAAATTGAACTTGATTATGAATGTGAACCCGATCCCCAACTTTGTGATTCATTTTTAATTTTCGAATCTATGTTGACTCTGGTATCCTTACCCAAATTGGACCCAATTCTCAAGCCGACATTGATTCCTATACTCATAGATCTTGAAATTGAAGCATCAATTTTGGATAGTCGCATCCCTTTGATAAATCATGAATGTGAACTTCAATTCTTTGATTTGGAACCAACTATTGAACTAAATTGACTCTTGAACCTAAAGTTGATTTAGGTCATATTCCTAAATCAATATTGGTTCTCGTTCCTTTCATTCTTGAGCCAAATCAACTATTTTACAAAGTCACATTTCATTGTTGGACCAAGGTGTAGACTATTGTGACTTCGAGATGATATTTGAAGACTGGTCATATAATCGGGATAAATTTCATGTTAGAATTTTTCATGATCTTATTCATAACGTAAAAAATAAAACTGTAACAACACTTGCACCAATCCGACCACCACCAGAACCACCACCTTGAGGTAAAATTTTCCTTTCCTTTCTTCTTTTTCATGCATATGCATTCATTCATACATTGAGGATAATGCATGAGATAGGTGTGGGGAAGGTTCCACTAACATTGCTAATATAGTTTAGTTATTAACATAGTTTTCTCACATTGTGTGCGCGCGCGCGCGCGCGTGTTACAAAAAGTATAACTAATTTTTATAGAATTAAGAATCCAATAAAGTTGAAATTTTGATGGTAAGATCCATTTGAAAGAATCTATAATTTTTGACTTAGAGATAAATTTTTTTGAAAAATAAACACCATCTAGAATTAGTTGACATGATTATGCATCTTATATAAACATACACATAAGTTTTATGCTTGGGGATGATAATGATAGCTTAGCCTGTTTTGAGTATATAGTATAAAAAATTATATATATATATATGGAAAATAAATAAATCTAATTATTGATTTGGAGGTGCTTTGGCCTAAGCAAGCTTTGATATTTACGCGAAAGGTAATTAGAAAAGTTTAAAAAATATATAAATATAATATATGTATTAACACATCTAATAATCAATTAATTATGTATTAGGGCCTCAAGAAGTCTTGATATTTATACAAAAAAAATTAGATAAGTTATACATATTAAAAAAGTGCTTAAAGGGCAATGAAGTGGTAATACTTTGAGCTTCTAAAAAAAAAATTTTGCACATATATTTAAGAAGGTGAAGTTTAAATTAAATATTCTCAAGTTAAGACTATTTTCACTTACACAGAGATGCATAGGATTGAAAAACTTGGAAAGACATGGTGTGAAAATATTGAATTTAAATCTTTAAGAAAAGATGATTAGATTTCTTGATTTTATGAGTGAACTTGATTATACTTAAACTTGTTGGAAACTTATGAATTTAATTTCTAGTGATTACTTATTGTGAAATAGAAAAAAATCTCTTTTCTTTTTCTTTTTATATATTTTATTTATTTTTAAATTATCCTTATTTTTTATTATCCTTTTATCTTAGTCTTTTCTTATTTGTTATTTCTTTCACCGGATTTTGTTGGTGCATTTTACTGAAAACGCTCACGAGACAAAACTCGTTCTATAGGGAAAACTTAGAGGTTTAAGGGCTTGTTGCACGTACTAAGTGCAATCATAATTCCTACGAAAGTGAGATTAGATTAGATTATTTAGTTTTTTTTCATTTGTTTACTCAAGGACAAGCAAAAAGATAGGTGTGCGAGTAAGATTATTCATCAAATATGCATATTTTTAGGCTTATTTTTATATTTATTTTATAAAATATTGCTATGTAATTATATTTTTGCTTAGTAATGTACAGGCCTCCATAATAAAAGAAGAAAAAAGAAGAAGCCCAAAAAGCCAATAAAAATTCAGAGTTTAATAAAGCAATCATATTTGGAGTTTAAAAGGATATTCCAATAAATTCGAAGTTCTAAATCAATTTAGACTCAGATTCAGACTGAATACTTTTATTATTTTGATCATAACTCTTACTACAGAAACTCAAATCTAATAATTCAAGACGGTAAAGAAAGAATTTAAAAGGCTATAAAACTTATGTTGATCGCTATTTCTATTTTTATTATTTGATGAGTCATATTCAGTAATCAGCATGACAACTAGTTGCTGACCAATTCAAAATTGAATTTTTACATAAAATTCTGGATAAATCAAATCAATTTTGGAGATAAGGGAGAATTTAAATTCAAAAATTGATAATAGCTTGCTCTCTAAGTCAAGATAAAGATTATTATCTTAATATTCAAAGTTCAAATTTAAGTTCTGAAGATATATCTCTTGATGGGTGCACAACTTCTACTAGGAGTCTATTCACTACTTTTACTATAAATAGAGAGGTAGAGTATGGAGAAAATGGCATCTCAGAAGCAATTCTAGAGATCAATATTTAAGATTTTTCTTTAGTCTTTTTTTTAAATTTAATTTGTAATTTTTTAGGGTTAAGTTCAAGAGTGATTTGTACAGAAGGAGGAAGCTTTTGTAAATTGAAAGTGACAACGTCATTAAGAAGGTTCTTCTATTCTTCTTTTCAATTCTCTTTCATTGTTATTTACTTGCTTTCTCTTTATTATTATGCGATCTTCTTTTTATACCATGCTTCTTTAATTTCTTTCATGCGTAGCTAAATTATTTCATGGCTTATTATTCTTTATCCACCACAACTTCTAGTTTGTATTAGATGAACGATTGAATCATATAAATGCTTAACCCCAAGAATAAGCTAATATTCTTGAAGGCACATGATGATGACTAATTAAATCTATTATTTGCGAATACTAATCAATAATTTTCTTATTTTATACTTAAATTGTCTTCATAGTTTAATGTTGAATTTCAATTATTCTTCCTATTCTATGCTTAGAAGGCTTTGATAGTCTAATATTAAATTTTGGTTATTGATTATTTCAAATAAGATTTTTTCATCTTATGTAGCTTACTCGAATTGTATGCAATTCCGAGTTATAATTTTTATAATCCAAAGTGAAGTATATTCTTGCATAGATTAGTAAGTCAGTGCTGGTAGATGATTAGTAAGTTTTGTTCTTTAATTCTTTTCAAAATCCTAGTTTCTATTCAAATTCTATCTTTCTCTTTTTATTTCTACCTCTAACACTTAACATAAAATTTTTTTCTTTTTCTAAAAGAAGAACCACTTAACCATTATAGTGTTTAAAAAGATACCGAAACACTTCTATCCCATTCCTCCCTGTGAATTCGACCCGCTTAGCCACTTACTATCACGGTTACATTACGAAAAGCAAGAGACACATGCCTACATCCAGATAACATCTTTCTAAACTCATCTCTTGGTTTTTCAATAATCACTCCGTGTCTTAACATCAGAGCGATGTCTGGCACGAGAACCGTATTTCTGATGTAATAGAAAACAATTACTGGGTCAATCAATACCACTTTCTCTTCACGTACTGGGGCATTAATCTCTATTATGTAGAGATTTAAAGGGGCAGTTATCCCCTTAGAAACCACTATAAATAGCTATGAAAGCTGAGAGGGGGAGGATTCTGGATTGGATTTCTCAAACCCCCCTTAGTTTAGTTTGACTTTTGATAGCTATAAGAATTCTAAGAGAGAGATCTTATTGGAGGAGAAAACTCTAAAACTTGCTGAGTTCAAGTAGAGTTTTAACCTTTTTGAGATTGTTAGCTACTGATTAAGGTTTCATATCTTATCAGTGTGCTTCAAACGAGAGTAAGAAGAAGATCCAGAGACAAGCTTCCAGTTTGGCTCATCAATGGAGAACAAAATTCACTCTCCATCGCTACATCAAGAACTCGACACTAAACAAAGGAGAAATCTACCCAAACTCTCTCCTCTTTTGTAATCGAATTTTATCCATTGTAACTTTCATCCATTCAAAGAGTTTTACTTCGAATTTTTCTGACAAACAGTAGCAGGCCTAAAAATATTAACTTTTGCTATTTGTTTTTCTTAAAAAAAAAAAATCAAAGTTCAATCATGCGATATCCACAAAATCTATCATTTTTTTTAGAGTGAAGATGTATAAGTATCTTAAATTGAATCAAACCACAATCTCCCAGAAAAGAGAAAAGTGGCTTGCCTCTTGAGTTATGTTTAATTGGTTGTTTAAAGAAGTTTATTACTGACAGAAGTTCTTCTCTGTGGGCCACGGAGCCTCTATCTGTTTCTTTAAAAAATCACCTTTTATACATAAATGTGGTTTGGAGAAATTTAAATATAAAGCATATTTTTGCAATTTAACTTTTATTATAATTTGCAAAAAAAAGGAAAAATTAAAGGGATCTTCAAAATATATCTCTATGTTTTTATAAATTTTACATATTTATCCTTATATTATGTTAATTTCATGTATGCCATGATGTTTTGTAATATATCCTCAAATATAGCCTTTCTTTCCTCAAAACTAATGGAGTCTGAGTTGACCATAAATTGTAATTGACCATAAATACGATAAGGTTAAAAGTTTATGGACAAATTTACCCTTATTAATTGGTCAGAAATGAGAAGCCTTACAGGTTCAGATCCGTTCAGAACATCTGAACCGTTCATTCAACTAAATGACTTAAATGCATTTGAGTATAAGTGGACCTAACTATAGTACAAGTGTAAACATGTCTTCAATCTCGATACCGTAACAGAGTTCCAATTAAGGCCTGTTTGGCAAGGAAAAGAGAATGAAAAACTGATAGTTCTCATATTTTCTCTAAGAAAAGCACAAGCTGAGAGCAACAGTGCAAGTGTGGAGCTCAACATTTTTTCATCATAGTCTTGTTTGGAACCCAGAAAATTAGGCTCAAGGAAAGCAAAATGGCCCAAGTTAAATCACCCCCTGGTAAGGTAATCATCCCCGGTAAAATTAGCCCCTGAATGATAAATCATTACAGTAACAACACCAACAAGTAAGGAATCCAACGACTAGTTTTTGTAACTAGCCGTTAAAATTGCTAGCGCATTAAAAGCAGAACAACAAATTCATGAGCAGAACAACACAACCCAAAGGTAGACGAACAACACAACCCACCAGAAAGGCAACAACCAATAACAGTAAGCAGCCACCAGAAAGGCAGAACAGACAAACAACCCCAAAAGGCATAAAACAACAACAAAAGGTCACCTTATTCTCATAATCGACAAAGTTTCAAGCATGCGGTAAGGAAGCAAGATTTGGGAGGAAGGAGAGAGAAGTACCTACAGCCCATATGGAGTAGAAATGAAAACATGCTGCCGTGGAATTCTAACACCTTAAATAATGCAAAACAAGTAAGAATAAAATGATGTATTTTTGGGGTTGCGGCAAATTTTCAATAAAGAATATAATTATTTCCAATGGAGACTTAAACTGAAAGAGTATTCAGAAAACTCATAACGTATGAAAGATGAATATATTGTGAAGACTCTACACAAAATTGTAGAGAGGCAAAAAGAGCAAGCAAGAAACATCGTCAAAATACTAAAACTCATATATATCATGATTTTATTCTTTCTTATATGCAATTTATCTATTTTGATTGTAACTTCTGTGAAGTACAAGTAGACATCATAGTATTGCAATATTTTTTATCAATAAAAGAAAAGCCTCAAATGTTGCATCCAATTATAATTCCCAAACTATAAGAAATAAAAACAATACAAGGCTCAGATTTTTTTTTTAATATCTTCATTGTTAGCCATCATAAAGCATTTGAAATATGCTTGGTTGTTAACTTAGAATTGGGGTCATCATCATGGCCTTATGCATTTGTTTTTAAAGCTCAAAATACAACTTTTCACTAATAATAACCATCAAGCAATCAAAGAAAAACCCCAAAGGTTGCCTTCAATTATAATTCCCAAAACGTAAGAAATAATATCATGCAAGGCTTAGGTATTTGTAATATATTCTTTGTTAGCCATCCATATGCACTTGAAAGATATTTTGTTGCTAACTTTAAATTGGGGCTAGCATCACAGCCTTGTACATTTGTTTCAAGATCAGAAATACAAATTCTTACTCATAATAACGATCTATTAATAAAAGGAAAGCCCCAATGTTGCCTCCAATTATAATTCTCAAACTATAATAAATAAAAAAGCATACAAGGCTCGGATATTTGTAATATATTCATTATTAGCTATCAATAAGCACATGAAATATGCTTAGTTGCTAACTTTGAACCGGTGCTATTATCACGACCATATACTTTTGTTTTGATGCTCAAAATAAAATTTCCTCTCTTAATAATCATTTATCAATAAAAGAAAAGCCCCAAATCTAACCTCCAATTACAATTTCCAAACTATAGGAAATAAAAAAAAAATATACAAGTCTTAGATATTTGTAATATATTCATTGTTTGTCATCCATAGGCACTTGAAATATGCTTGGTTACTAACTTTGAATTGGGACTATCATCACAACCTTGTACATTTGTTTTGAAGATCATAAATAAAAATTCTCACTCATAATAATCATCCTAGCATTTAGCTTGTTGCTATTTAGTAATATGGGCCACTCATCATTGCTTTGTTGCTTACAAAGATCAAAACGCATATATGAAAAATGTAAATCTACCAATGACCCAAGCATAAGTACATTAAAACAAGTAGGGTAGTATATAACCAAATAGCAGTTTAGATATGTTCATGACACATCATACACAAAAGACAAAAATAATATTGTAAGCCAAGTAGTTTATGACAAGTTTGTTAAAAGAGTTCAACGAAAGGAAGCTATCTAGGTAGTCAAGGCTACTTTATTTTCATTGTCATCACCCCATTCTAATCGGAAAAGCTTACTGTTTTCACCTTTGGACTTGTTGTATTACTATTGCATTGGGTCTTGAAGTGGAAACATCCAAGTTTAACTCCCTTGCAATTTCATTTAAATATCTCTTGAGCTTTCAAGGGCTTAACAATGAAAATCTAACTGCCATCTCAGATTAAACAATCTCACAAAAGCGGTGTCTAGAACTCCATCATCATAGTCAAGATGACCATACACACATTTAGACAATTGTATTCATTATCCTTATCCGTAGGCTCACGTTGCTCCTTCACTATGTTTTCTTCTTCATTTAAAATTTATCATGTTTCAAATCTATGGCAACAATGTAATTGTGTAATACAATGCAGGCAAGCACAATATCCACTTGACTTACAAATGAATGATGAGACTTGACAAATAGAATCTTAAACTTGTTTTTTAAAATTCCAAATGTGAACTTTATCTTAGTTCGGAGAGAAGAGTGACGTAGGTTGAATAACTCTCTCCAAACTTTAGGTATACGGTCTGCTTGTTCTTTTAGGTGATATCTCACAGACCGATAAGATGAAAGGAACCATAACATGATAGTGTAACCAACGTCACATAAATAGCAGTGACCTACATATAAATTAATTTATTTTAGCTTTAGCTTCATAAGTTAATTAACTGATTCAAGTTGAGTATAGTTAACACACACACCATCATACACCCTTAGGCCATTGGGTACGGGTAAGGACAAGTCATTCTAAAGTATGGTGAAATCATTGGCTAATCCCTTCCACCCTGCCAACACATATGTGAAGCGTTTGTCTGGTAAAGCTGCAACAAGTACATTTGAGTTGCACCTTTATGGCCTCTAAAATAGGCCACATATGTTGGCCCAAAGGTTAATCACTCTAGTTTTAATAATAATTAACTTATGTAGTTATAGTACAAATGATCTTGTGTTATTTAAGTTTCAGATATTAATCAAGATTTTAGTTCGGTGTCTACCTTCTTCAAAAGACTCAAAATCAAGTTTAAAACTAACACATGTTGATTCAGGAATTCAAGTACAAATAACACATTAAGAACTAAAGAAGGAGTTTAGCTTGATAGAATCAAGTTCGATTGAGTCAAAATGAAGAAGATGATTTTAAGATGAACACTCTAGTTTATAAGGATTTTAGATTTTTGTAAAGTTTAGATTAAACTTGATTGCTCAAGCTTATACACGTAAGTTTGATATTGATTCTCATGAACTAAAGTTTTCGAATTTTGGTTTAACTAGCTTGTATTTTGGTTTTTTAAAAAGAAATTCTCAAAAACAAGTTCATATTTTTTTATATATGTATTGATTTTTATCTATACACATTGGTGCTTCAAATGAATTTGAGAAACTTATTTTTGTATTTATAGAAGTTTTGTAAAAACATGATTTTCAATTTAAAGTTTAGTTTTTGGAAAAATAATTTTTAATATAGTTTTTTTTTTCAAAGTTATAATTAATATATCAAAAAGAAGTTACGTATTTATTATATTTGTCGATTTTTTTATTCCTACATATTCATGCTCAAATGTATTTTCATGACCTTATTTTTGTAGAAATTTAGTTTGATTTTAAAAGATTTTAAAAATATCAAAAAAATATATTTTTGGTCTAGGTCGGTCGACCGGTGTGTTACAAGCCACTAGCTTATGTACACGGTCGATCGGGCAGTCGACTGGACATACACATAAGTATTGGCTTGTGCATGCGGTTGACTGTTGAGCAGCTGGGTTAGACGGTCGACCGCCGGTCGATCGCCAGTTGTACAGAGTATAATAGTCTATTATGGATGGTCGATTAGGCGGTTGACCGCTGTCTTCAAGTGCTAGATTTTTAGCCATTGACGGTCGATTAGGCGATCGACCGCACTGCTGCCAAAGGCAAAATTTTGCCTATAATAGCTAGTTTTTGATTTTTTTTTCTATTTTTTATTTTATTTCCAAATGACTATTTCTTACTTTTTATGTGTTTAAACATGTTTTTAACACCTGCGATAATCTCTAATGGTCTTTACCTATTGCCTATAAATAGGAGCCATCATAGAGAGTTTGAATAAGAGTTTTTAGGTTCTAAAAAAGTTTTAAAAAAGATTTGAAAAATTCAAGAAAATAAGTTTTTGAGAGAAATTATTTTTGTGCTACAAATTATTACATCTTCAAAGAAGTTTCCTAATAGTTTTTCTTGAGCCTCCACTTTCAAATCTTTAAGTTTTCTCACACAAGTTTGAGCCAATCTCCTCTATCTACTTTATAGAAACTTTGTTTGTGAGAGTTTATTGTTTATAATCAAGGATAATGATCACCAAGTATTCATTATTGTATTTGAAACGGTTGGAGGTTGTGGCCTTGGAGTGAGCTTGCAGGCTCGTGATTGTAGGTGTTGTGGCACTGAGAGAGGGACTTGCAAGTCTAAGAGTTCTTAAGAGACTTGTATTGTTGAATGATCTTACGTGATCGTACATAATGAAATCCTTCATTGCGGTGAAGGCGGGGATGTAGAGCAAATGACTCAAACTTTGAAATAATTCTCTCATGTTTGTGATTGCTCATCATCTCTCTCTTTCTCTCTCAACTCAACTCACTCTACTTTATATCTTACTTTCTATTACTTGCCTATTTTTATATGCTTGATATAGTTTCATGTGCTTTCACTTGTTTGTACCAAGAGAGTAATTAAGCATCTCAATTCTTATCAAAGAGAAATCTTGAGAAGAAGTTCTAGAGCCATTTACCAAGAATTCGGCTTTACTCTTAGGCATCTATTTGTGTGTTAGTTTTAGTTAGTATAAGTTTTTAAATTTCGCATTTGATTAGCACATCACTTATTCATTACCCTCTAGATGATTGGCAACATATTTAGTGGGAATTGTGGCATCAATGTGTGTGTGCCATCAATTAAACCAATGTAGTCCTAAAAGAATACTAGTATAACAATTCTTACTATACATTCTAAAGTATGAGAAAGATTTGTAAACAGATCAATTACTCATTTACTAAAAAATATGGGTACCATAATGTGATACTTTCCACTTGCAGAGGAAATTCATTAAGTGCTTGCTTCATGTGTTGATCCTGTAGAATGCAAAGTGCGCCTAATACTTTATTGAAATATCTACTTATTAGTTCACCGGATTTAATAAAATCTACTCTCATCACTCTATTTTTTGACATGTGACCAACTATGTGAAGAAAATGAAAGTACACCAGAGAGAGGTGAATAGGTGTAGTGCTAATCTAAGACAAATAATGCAGAATTTAAAACTAAATTGCTAACACACAAAGTGTAATCAAGAGTAACTCTGAATTTTTCATGAAGGGCTCTAGAACTATTCCTCACGATTCCTCTGAATTATGAGTTGAGGTGCTTCAATAGTTCTCTTGATTAAACACAAGTGTGGACGCACATATAATATCTAGCATATGAATATGAACAATAAAAGTAATGCAAGATATAAAGAGAGAGTTGAGAGAAAGAAGATTAAACACAAACACAAGAATATGTTTCGAGGTTTGAGCCACCGTTTTACGTCCCCGCCTTCACACAGAAGGATTTCACTATGTCAACACAGGACCTTCTATAAAGGGACCTCCACTAAGGGATTACAAATACAAATAAGGAGTACACAACTCCAACTCTCAATCACCTCTACACAAAAGGGAAGGCACTAAACCAAGCATAAAGCAAAGAAAAGTTTATAACTTGGTGATCCAAATGATCACAAACAACTCTTGGTGATCTAAAGAGATCACAAACAAAATTTCTCACAAAATAAAAATTCTAAAGATAGATTTTAAATTGATGGCTCAAGTACGTGAGAAATCAAAGTGTTTGAAAAAGAAACAACAAAAAAACACTTGGGAAAACTTCTTGATTGATATGAAATTGAAGAACAAATCTAAAATTCTCAAAGCTTGATTTTCTTTAATTTTCTAAAACTTAGAAAACAAATAAAAGATAAGAGTTTTGACACAAAAACTTCTTATAAAAACTCTTCAGAAAGTAGGCAAAATATATCTTGAAAATTTGTTGAAAATCTTGTAGAAAATTGGCCTCAAAACCCATATTTATAGGGCCTAAAAAAATATAGTTGTTGGGGGTCAAAAGCTGCCCAGATAGGAATGTCGGTCGACTGCTCGATCAACCTACAACAATAAAAAATATGACTGTTTGAGCCTATCGATCGACCGCCCGGTCGACCGCCTCAAGGCAAAATGCCAAGTCGGTTGACCGCCCGGTCGATCGAGCCATACAGAGACTAAGTCTCTTACAGTCGGCCGATCGTGCGGTCGATCTACCATATAGACAAGGTCTATGTACACATCTTGTGCACATCAGCCGATTGACTGGTCGATCGAGCTCTAGTCCAGTTGACCGGTCGGTCGACCGCCAATAGCATCAAAACAGGGATTATAGGGTTGAAAATTTGGACTTTTAAATACCTATAAACTCCCATAAAACTCCATAAAATCCACAAAAAAAGTTCATGTAAATATTTGAAGTACAAATACATGTGATCAAAATCTAACACATATTACAAACAATTTGAACTATTTTTCGATACAGAAGTTAAATCTTAAACCCAAAACGGTATTTTTCAAAACATAGATTTTGAAATGGAAATTCGTTTTCTCCAAAACTTGTATAAATACAAAAACAAGATATAGAAATATATTTGAAGCATATTGTGTATGGATAGAATCCAATACACATATAAATGATATATCTATGTTTTTGACAATAAATCCTAAATTAAGTTTTGATAAAAACAAAACCTTAAATCATGAACGAGATACATCAAAATAAGTTTTTCTAAACATATAAAGCATAGATGCATGTGGATGAAATCCAACATACATATAAACTATGTAACTTATTTTAATTCTATCTATTCATGAAACCGAGAGATATATTCTTTAAAATCCGAAGCAGTTAAACTGAAACCAAAGCTTTTAAACTTGTATGTGCATACTTAAGCATATCAAAACTAAATTATCTTTAGACAAGATCTAAATAATAAACAAACAAACCTAAACAGAAGTCTTCTTGTCGAACTTCTTCTCCAAGATGACTCGATCCAAACTCGATCCATGAGCTTGACTCCATCTTGAGTACTAGATGTGATCTTGACACGTGAGCTCTTGAATCAATATATGTTAGCTCCAAAACTTGACTTTGAATTCTTTGTTGAAGCAAACACCTACTAAGATATTGAACAATAACTGAAATTATATAAACACAATATCATTAGTAACTTAACTTCATAAGTTAGTCATCATCAAAACTAAGGTGAAAGGCCTTTGAGCTAACAGAAAAGTGGCCAACGACTATTGGAAATAATTCAACATGTGAGCTCACATATGTGAATCTAATGTGCATGACTAACTTAAAGTATAGTCCAAATTAAATGTGATCTAATAAAGTTAATAATTGGACTAATAGGTATTAAATTGTCATGGATTTAATGTGTAGAGATAATTATGCAATTTCTAATTTGATGAAAGACCAAATTGAAAAAAGAAATAACTGATATAATCAGTTATTATTTAAGAGATCATGATCCCTAAAAGAACGTATCTTCTTCTTCTCTTTGAGATCCCTTCAACCAGAGAGAAAACTCAAATGAATACAGATTTTTTAGAAGGCCTTCTCCATCCTAACAATTCAAGAAATTAAATCATGGATCAAGGTACGCTTTCGTTTTTATTATTTTAATTTTTTTTCATATTTTTGAATCTTCATGGAGTCTAGATCTATATTTTAGGGTTTGATCTATGTTAAAGATAAAGTTATGATTTTGATCTTGTTTATTCTAAGGATGATTATTGTAGATCAAAATCTTTTATTTAATTCAAGTTCCATCAATTGGTATCAGAGCCACTCCATTGAGGATTCCTAAATTTGGGAATTAAATTACAAGAATTTGGGATTTTTTATTTATACTTCCTTGAGATTGAAATATAAATTAGCTCTTATAAATCATATTGTATGATTACTTAGATTTTGGTAAAAAAATTTCTTCAGATTTGTGGATTAAATAAAATATATACATTGGGCGGTGTGACATGCACGTACCAGGAGAGGCCACGCCCGGGCCAGGCGCGCACCCAGGCACGGCCGCGCCCAGGCGCAGTGCCGCATCTTTTGGCGGCGCCCAGGCGTCACGCAATTTTGGGTCCTTTTTTGGGTAATTTTGGGACTTTTCAAAATTTTAAACGAATTTTCATTACATTTAATAAATTATTGAGATTGTCTAACATTTAATAAAAACTAATTGAAACAAGATGTCGCCAAAGTGACCTCTCTTCTGTAAATTAGCTTCTTGAAAATGTTGAGATGTTTGTGTGTGTGTGTGAATTAATGCGAGTATTAATCGGCCCAAAGGAAGGATAATATTTGGCCGAATTGCACGCACTTGTGGTTTTAAATGTGTGACAATTATAAGATTTCCATATGAATAATAAGTTGATCCAAAAGTAAATTTATTATTTGACAGGATTTATTATCAACATTTGATTGCTATACTATAAGTATCATTTACAAGTTAATATTACTACCTAAAGACTTGATATTAATGGTGTACTAGGTATCTTGAGATTATTCCATAATTGTTTAAATTTAAAAGTCATTTATTTGATTATGATATGAACATGCATGCTTATTTAATTTATTCTCTGTATAGCTATTGTATCTACTATTGCTATATTTGCAAACACAAACAGTATTCCCATGCTTAATGGGACAAACTTCAAGGAATGTGAAGAGAATGTCTTAATCATTCTTGATTGTATGAATCTAGATCTTGCACTATGGATAGAGCAACGTGCTTCTCTTATAGCTAAAAGTTCTTCTGATGATAGGAAGAACTTTTAGAAGTGGGAACGCTTTAATCGCATGAGTCTAATGATCATAAAGCGCGACATTCCGGAAGCCTTTCGAGGTGCAGTATCTGATGAGACAACTTTGGCTAAAGATTTTCTTATCAAAATTGAGAAATATTTTGCAAAGAACGATAAGACAGAAACAAGCACGCTTTTAGCTAGCTTGATTTCTATGAAGTATAAGAGCAAGTGAAACATAAGGGAGTACATTATGCAGATGTCTCATATTACTTCCAAGCCTAAGGCACTAAAACTCGAGTTGTCTGAGGACTTGCTCATACATTTGGTATTGATTTCGCTTCTGCACACTTCAGTCAATTTAAGATCAGTTTAACTATCAAAAGAGAAATAGACTCTGAATAAGCTCATTTCATATTGTGTGCAAGAAGAGAAAAAGTTTAAGCATAAGAAATCTGAAAGTGCTCATCTGGTCAGTACCTTAAAGGATAAGGGTAAGAAAAGAAAGAAGGATGAAGCTGCTAAGGGTCTAGATCAAAAGAAACTTAAGAAAAATGAAGACTATTTTTTTGTAAGAAACCTAGATACGTAAAGAAAGAATGTAAAAAATATCATACTTGCATGCTAAGAAAGGTATGTTCTTTACTTTGGTCTGTTTTGAGATTGATTTAGCTTCAGTACCTAAAAATACTTGGTGATTAGACTCCGGTGCTACTACTCACCTAAGTGTTTTATGCAGGGTTGCTTGAGCTACCGAAGGCCAAGTGATGGTGAAAGGTACATCTTTATAGGTGATGGAAAGTCAGTAGAAGTTGAGACATAGGGTATTTTAGGTTATTGTTAGGAACTAGTCTTTATTTAGACTTGAAAGACACTTTCATTGTACCGTCATTTAGATGAAATTTGGTTTCTATTTTTTTATTGGACAAATTTGGTTATCATTGTTCTTTTAGAAACAATCAATTTGGTCTTTCATTAAATTTAAATATTATTGGTACTGCTTCATTGAGTATTTGCTTGACACAATTACATCATATAATGAAATCTTGCATGTAAATTCACGTGGTACAAAACGTAAGCTAAATAAAGAAAATTCAGTAAGATTATGGCATAAGCGTTTGGGTCATATATCCAAATCTATAATAGAACGACTTGTGACAAAAGGTATTTTGGATTCCCTTGATTTTTCAGACTTAAATGTCTGTGTTGAGGGTATCAAGGAAAAACAGACCAAACATAAGAGATTAGGTGCCAATAGATCTTCAATCGTCTTAGAATTGATACATACGGATATCTGTAGACCATTCTCTACGGCTTCTTAAAATGGTCAACGATATTTTATATCATTCATAGACGATTACTCACGCTATAAGCACCTATATCTCATTCATGAGAAATCAGAATCTCTGGACATGTACAAAATTTTCAGAGCTGAAGTTGAAACTCAACTCTGCAATAAAATTAAGTGTGTTAGATTTGACCGTGTTGGTGAGTACTACGGCAGATATGATAGTTCAGGAGAACAACGTTCAGAGCCATTTGCTGACTTCCTAAAGGAATGTGGAATCATCCCATAATACACCATGCCAAGCTCACCGAGCATGAATGATGTGGCTGAAAGATGAAACATGACTCTTAAGGATATGGTGAGGAAGGCTTTAGAGATGGTGATTTAAAAAGCTCGAAGATTGTTTTGTTGATTATAATAAGGAAGAAAATCTGAGCTCACTATCTCACTACTCAAAAGCTTATTCTTCTATTAAAATCCTAAGTGCCTCAATTGGATCATAAGCAAAACTTAAAGTTGATTTTTAGAAAGTTTGAAGTAAAGCACATAAGATGGTTGGAAGAGTTCACTCTTTTCTTTGAAAAATCATTTAGAATCGAATGTTAAATCATTAAGCGCGAAGAAGCAAGATGAAGTAAAAATAGTTCAAGAAACGTTCATGAAAGAAGTAAGAGTTTAACAATCTAAACCCATCCTCATGTGCCTTCAAGAACACTTTTAAGAAGAAAGGCTTTAAGTAAGGCATGCAAATGATTCATTGGGTATTTTTCTTTAAAACCAGAAGAGAAGAAGAACTAGAGAGAGTTACAATAGTGAGCCCAGAAAACTGTTTTAGTTACTCATGAAAAACAAAGAAGAAAGCAAATAAATAATGCAAGACATACCGTAATACGAATGGAAGAAAAAGTAGCTCGATTCTTGTATTGATGTCACTTCAATCTTCAAGTACAAGCACTCAATTCCTCTCTCTCACAAGTATGTGTACTGAACTACAAATTGAAAAATAAGAATATAACTTTTGCACTATCTAACAAAGAGCCTAAATCCTTAGAAAATAAATACAAATTCTAATCCTAATCTTCGCTCCATTTTGCTCTGCTGAAACTGATATTTATAGGGAAAAACCAAAAGGGGGGAATCCTGGGAAGATTGGGGGAGCAAATGCTCCCCCAACTGATGTAACAAGGCCGCGGAACGCGGCTTGGGCCGCGTTTCCGCGGCCCTAGTGTGGCCAGGTGGCCACACCCAGTTGGCTGGCTCCCCTGGTTTGGTGAATTTCCCGTATCTTCTTCTGGTTTTCTTGTTTCTGCTCCAAAAGTTGACGAAACAGCCTTTGATTGTTTGGCTTCAACCGCTTGATTCAGGGAGGATTCTTCTCAACCTCTTGATATGCCAAGATTTTGCCTGATTCCTTGATTTCGAATTTATTCTGAATTAAATCAGAATTTGGTGGGCTTTTGGGCTTGTTTCTCTTTTCTTTCTTTTAGCACTTGGGCCTACATTTAACAAAGAAAAGAAGACTTATTAATAGGATTTATTAGCTAAAAAGTATGGTAAGCTGACAATATAAATGCAATATATGTGACTAATCATACCCCCACACTTATCTTTTGCTCGCCCTCGAGCAAAACATCAGACTAATTCTAATCAATTATTGGACCACTTTCGCAGGTCACTCGATTGCACTGAGCATGTGCAACAAGCGGTTAAACCTCTAGGTTACCCCTAGAGGACGAGTTTTGTCTCGTGAGGGTTTTCAGGGGATTGCACCCACAAAATCCATAAAGAAAGAGAAAAAGGTTAGTATTTTCGAAAAGCATTTTTAAAGGAGAATATATTTGAAGTATATTTGTGAGAGTTTAAGTAATCTATAAGTTATAGGAATATCAAATTTTTCATTCCTAAACTTAATCTCTATTTAAAAACATGTCATCAATTAAAGTAAGGAGTCAAATTGTACTTCTCATCTAATCTATTAATTTACCCTGAGTCATATGCACCATCGTGACTGCGAAGTTGACTAAGGTTTCTTTAACATTAACTCCTATGCCTTATTTATATTTATTTTTGGTGAAATTTATTCCTCGATTTCATTAGGCTTTCTAATCTGCCCATGTAACGAGCCTTCAGTCGGTTACACCCAAACCGGACAGTTTTAGGGCACCAGGTGAGAAAACACCCCTAAGGACTTAAACACTCGAGCAGATAAGGCCACGAAACCAAAGTTTTTATTTATAAGATGTACTCCTTTTAGGCGTGAATAATTATGCTTCATGAGGCATAAATACCCAGCTTAATCAGAGGATTTATGTGTATACATTTTTTTCTCAAACTTATCTAATTATCTTTTGCATAAATACCAAGGCTTGCTTAGGCCAAAGCACCTAGCTAATCAATAATTAGATTTGTTTATATTTCTTTCTTTTTAATATTTTTTATAAGGCATAAGAGTCTCTGTTATTAAACCTAAGTGTGTAAGTGTATTTAGTGTGCATATTTCATTAAGATAAATATCAAGACTAAATTACTTTCACAAATTTTCTTCCTAACCCTAAATATCAAACAAGTTATCTGACTTTGACCAAGTATAAGAAATCCTAATTATGATTTTCCTATTCCTTAAAATTGACTTAATTTCTTACAAAAAATATATCAAAATATTGTTCTAACCTTTCAAAAAGTTTTTTTTTTTAATATCAGTCATGTTAGAACCCTCCCCCACACTTATCTCATGCATTGTCCCCAATGTATGAAAGAAATGTATATATGCATGAAATGGAATGGGAAAGAGGAAAGTTACCGATAAACTGGGTCAAAAAGACCCATAGCCGTTTCATTTATCGGCACCGATTCCCAGAAAGGTTTAAGACGTTGACCATTTACCTTAAAGTCATTTCCATTCTTGGTGTCACTGATCTCAACTGCACCGTGTGGAAACACGGTTTTTACAACGAATGGCCCAGTCCATCTTGATTTCAATTTTCCTGGAAAAAGATGAAGCCTAGAATTATAGAGTAAGACTTTTTGTCCTGGGACAAAGTTTTTTCATATGATGTGTTTATCATGAAAAATCTTGACTCTATCTTTAGTGATCCTAGCATTTTCATAGGCCTCATTTCTCAATTCTTCTAATTCGAAAATTTATAATTTTCGAAGGTCACCAGCCTTAGTCAAATCGAAATTTAACTGCTTGATTTTTCATAAGGCTCGGTGCTCTAACTCAACGGGCAAGTGACAAGGTTTGCCATAGACTAACCTATAAGGAGACATTCCTAGAATCGTCTTGAAAGCGGTCCTGCAGGCCTATAGGGCATCTACAAGTTTGATGGACCAATCTTTCTGGTTTTGGTTTACAGTTTTCTCCAAGATAAGCTTGACTTGTCTATTAGAAATCTCAACTTGCCCACTGGTTTGAGGATGATAAGGTGTGGACAACTTGTGAGTTATGGCATACTTTCGCATAAGAGCTTCAAAAGATCTATTGCAAAAGTGAGTGCCATTATCACTGATGATAGCACGAGGGGTTCCGAAGCGTGAAAAAATGTTCTCTTTCAAAAACTTTATGACAACTTTGTTGTCATTAGTTTTACAAGGAATGGTTTCTACCCACTTGGATACATAATCCACAGCAACCAATATGTATTGGTTTCCAAATGAATTAGGAAATGGACCCATAAAGTCGATGCCCCAAACATCAAAGAGTTTTATTTCTAGAATTGGGTTTAGGGGCATCATATTTTGTTTTGAAATTCTTCTTAGCATTTGGCATCTAGGGCACGTCTTGCAAAATTCATAAGCATACTTGAGCCAATAAAACCCGCTTTGTAGCACTTTTTCAGCAGTCTTGCGGGGACCAAAGTGTCCACCGCATGCAAGTTCGTGACAAAAATATAGAACACTCTTAACCTCCTTATCAGGAATGCATCTCCTAATAATTTGGTCAGAACAGTACTTAAAAAGATACGGTTCCTCCCAAAAGAAATACCGGACTTGGGATAAGAACCGATATATATCGTTTTTGGACCAATGAGACGGAGTTTGGTTTGTGACTAAGTAATTCACTATATCAGCAAACCAAGGTTCCCTAGAGATAGTTAAGAGATTTTCATCAGGAAAATCCTCATTGATGGGTAATTCGTTGCATGGAGAATTAGGGATCCGTGAGAGATGGTCGGCAACGACATTTTCTATGCCTTTTTTATCTCGAATCTCAAGATCGAATTCTTGAAGAAGGAGAATCCAACGAATGAGTCGTGCCTTAGCATCCTTCTTCATCATGAGGTACCTAAGCACAGAATGAGCGGTGAAAATGGTAGTTTTGGACCCTAGTAGGTAGGGACGAAACTTCTCTAAGGCAAACACTACTGCCAAGAATTCCTTCTCAGTCGTAGTGTAGTTCAATTGAGCATCGTTGAGAGTCCTACTAGAGTAGTAAATCACATGCTGCTTGTTATTAATGCGTTGTCCTAGGACAACGCCTATGACAAAATCGGAAGCATCGCACATGATTTCGAACGGCTTAGACCAATCCAGTGCAGATATGATTGGTGCAGAAATAAGCTCTCTTAAGCTTCTCCCAAGAATTCATGCATTCAGTATCAAAAGTGAAGGATACATCCTTAGCTAACAAATTAGTCAAGGGCCTAGCAATTTTGCTAAAATTCTTGATAAATCATCAGTAGAAACCAGTGTGTCCTAAGAAAGATCTAATGTCCTTAACGTATGTGGGCATGGGAAGCTTAGCAATAACCTCGATTTTGGCTCTATCCACTTCAATTCCTTTCTTGGAGATTTCATGTCCCAGACAAATTCATGTTTTACCATCAAGTGGCATTTCTCCCAGTTCAGTGTCAGATTTTTCTCAGCACAACGTTGGAGGACAAGTTCTAAATGGTGGAGACATTGAGTGAATAAATCTTCGTAGATGGAGAAATCATCCATGAAGATCTCTGAGAATAGCTCTACCATATCAGAGAAAAGACTCAACATGCAACGCTAAAATGTTGCTGGGGCATTGCATAAGCCGAAAGGCATTCGACGATATGCAAATGTCTCAAATGGACATGTGAATGTAGTCTTTTCTTGGTCCTCAGGAGCAATAGGGATCTGATTATACCCCAAGTAACCGTCCAAGAAACAGTAATACTCGTGACCCGCCAAACGTTCAAGCATTTGATCAATGAAGGGAAGTGAAAAATGGTCCTTACGAGTTGCAGCATTCAACTTCCTATAGTCGATGCAAACTCGGATCTTCGTGGGAAGTCGAGTTTGGACCAACTCTTTGTTCTCGTTTTCCACTACGGTGAAACCGGACTTCTTTGGAACCGCGTGGACAGGACTGACCCATTTGCTATCAGAAATGGGATACATTATCCCATTGTCTAAGAGTTTGACAATTTCAGGATGAACAGCTTCTTGCATTATAGGGTTTAACCTACGCTGCGGGTCTCTTTTAGGTGTGGCGTCTTCATTGAGATGAATGCGATGTTGAACGATGGTCGGACTTAATCCCTTTATATCGGTCATAGTCCAACCAATAGTTTCTTTATGTTTTCTTAGAATTGCTTTAAGATCTTCTTCTTCCCTGTCATTTAAATGGGAGGCAATGATGACAGGAAAGGTCTCTTGTTCGCCTAGATAGGCGTACTTGAGATGCGCAGGGTAAGGCTTTCAATTCTAAGGAGGAGGAAGGCTCACTGGAAGGACTAGTCAAATCTGTTGGCTCCATTATTGATAAAATAGGTTCGAGGCCCAATTCACAGCAGAATCTACAACCTGTTTAAGATTAAAGTCGTCAGACTCTAACCCGAAGTCACACTCATTTTCTAGTTCCAATTCTTCCCCATGTTCACTTGTCAAGTTCTCAATTTGGTTGACTTCAAATGTTTGGTCCTCAATATCACGGGGTTATTTTCCTAGATTGAAGACATTGACTTCTCTAGTCATGTCGCCAAAGTTAACCTCATGGACCCATTCCTACAGTTGATGATGGCATTAGCAGAAGCAAGGAATGGTCGCCCTAAGATAATAGGAGTTTGAGCCCTATGATTGCAGTCGGACACGGGTTGTGTCTCCAGAGCTATGAAATCGACAGGGTAAATGAACTCTCCTACCCAGATCAGGACATCATTAATCTCCCCTTTTAGAACTTTTACAGAACGGTCAGCCAGTTGGATGGTGACTCGAGTTGGACTAAGATCACCCAACCCGAGTTGTTGATAAACTGAGAATGGAAGCAAGTTGATACTAGCCCCTAAGTCAAGAAGTGCACGACTAATCTCGGCTTGTCCTATTGTGCAGGCAATAGTGGGACTCCCTAGATCCTTGCACTTGACAGGGATCGGACCCGATAGCAGCTCACTAATCTTAGTGGTTAAGAATACCTTTTTTGGTACATTAGTCTTTCTCTTTTTTGTGCACATGTCCTTAAGAAACTTAGCATAGGAAGGGACTTGTTGGATGGCATCAAGAAGTGGCACATTTATCTTCACTTGATTAAACACCTCAATTATCTTGTCCATATGTGGATTTTTCTTGTTGTTTTTCAGCCTGTTAAGAAATGGGCTGGTGCACCTGACTGGCTGACTTATCTTTTTCAGATTCGTCAGAATTGGAAGGATTTGGATTAGATGAGGTGGATGCTTGATTGTGGTTGTGCTGAATGGGATTGGTTGGCATTGACACTTGATTATCAACTCTCTTTCCTGATCTCAATGTATGAACAACATTACATTTATTTAATGAATGATCCTCAGCCAAATGAGCTTGTTGAGAATTTCTCGAATTGGTTATTGGCTGACTAGGTAGGGTACCCTTTTGTCTCTCATTCTGTGGAGTGGCTAGTTGGCTCATTTGAACCTCTAACCTCTGTATAGTTTGCATGAGAGAATCTTGGTTTTTCATATATCTTTTCATGTTTCTTTCAAAGTCAGTCATTCTCCTTTCTAGTTGAGGATTTTGGAAGGAGGATTGTGGAGCTTGGTTGGGAATGTTCTGTCGATAGTTTGAAAAGTTAGGTGGATAGTTGGGAGAATTATTATGGAAATTGGGAAAGTTGGGTTGATGATTGGAAGAATTATTGGCATGATGGAAGTGGCTAGCATGATTTGATCGTGAATGGTTAGTGTTATTTTGGCTCCATGAGAAATTAGGGTGATTTCTCCAGCTAGGATTGTACGTTAGTGCGTAAGGATTATTGTTCGGCCTTGAAAAGGCCGCATTCATCGGTTCATGGTAGGGTCGCTGAGCCTGAAACACAGGGCACTCCTCGAACACATGATTCATGGCTTGACAGTAAGTGCAGCCCAGGGTTGAAAATTGGTTTAGGCTGACTTGATTGACTGGACTTGGTTCCTTCCTTTCTAGAGCTTCCAGTCTTCTAGCTAGGTTAGCTAACTTAGCTTCATTAGCGATGGATGATTGGATAGAATGGAGACCTCCTTTTGAAGAGATGGAGTTAGGATTCCTAGAGGTCTCACTAGTGGGTTCCCATTGGATGGTCTTCTCAGCTAGATTTTCATATAAATCCCATCCTTCATTTTCCTCCTTCTGCAAGAAACCCCCTTGGCACATACTTTCTAAGAGGGTTTTGGTGGAATAGTCTAAACCGTCATAAAGAATTTAGCATTGTCGCCATTTCTCTATTCCATGATGTGGACATTGGACAAGGAGGTCTTTAAAGCGTTCAAAGTACCTCCAGAACGGTTCACTAGGTTCTTACTTGAATTGTATGATCGTCTTCCTAATGAGAGCGGTTTTATGAATTGGATAGAATTTCTTCAAGAAGACCTTGATGAAACCATCCCAAGATGTGATAGAACCGGCCGCTAAGCTGTAGAGCCACTTCTTTGCTAGGTCCCTAAGTGCGAAAGGGACAAATCTCAACCTAATAGCATCGTCTACAAGGTGTGGGATTTTCATCATTAAACATACTTCCTCAAATTCTCTTATGAAGAAGTAGGCATCTTCGGACTCTAAGCCATGAAACTTGGGGAGTGTGTTGATGAATTGAGGCTTAAGCTCAAAATTGTATTCACCAACCGATGGAAGTAGAATGCAAGATGGAAGTGAGGTTCTAATGAGATAGAACCTATCCTGCAATGATGTTGATTGAGCCACTACCGGATCTGGTCTTGATTCAAACTTGGGTGGTGATGTGTTTCTAGTCAACCTAGATGAATTTGGGTCTCTTGACCACACTTGCATATACAAACCCAATCACAATCACAAACAAGTTTACCAACAGTCAACAAGAGTAATCAACGAAGCCTAGTCTAAGGTAACCTCAACTTAGACAACTCCTAACTGGTTGATTGTCCACAGGAGGTATAATGTAGACTTTGACCACAAGCTAATCAGCCAGGTCAGGGCAAGGTTGGTGGGAGGTTATCCGTCAAAGACGTTCCTTAATTAACTAACCACCAACCTTCGGGCTTTCGGCCCTCAATCCCCTTCCTACACACTGATTTGGCAGGAGTCAATTTCTAACACCTTCCCCCTTAGGATAATCTCCTAGTGAGTTCGAGATGTCCCTAAGGCCAACGTCTATTAGATTTTACTTAGGCTTAGGTTGTGCGTGCTTGGAGATGATTTATGGGCTAAGGAAGGGCAATGACTTCCCCACCTTATCTTGAATTGGGTTTTGCCCGTAGAATTAATTGTACAAAGTGTGCAAGATATAGAAAAGTAACATTCAAAAAGCAAAATATCACCCAAGAATGTTTCCTAAACTATATGCTATGCATACATACCTTATCTCCAGCTCTCTTCAACAGTAATTGTAAAGTAAACGTAATTAGACAAATGCCTAAAATGCAAGTCTAAACGTTTTTTAAGCAATTAACAATCACTCAAATTACTGTTGGATTAAAACAGGGATGGTGGATAACAGATATAGCATGAATGTAACATACAAAAACTCAATTTTTTGCGAGCAATATGTCCTGCAAAAAAGAGTTTTAGTAGTCCAATAAATTTTTCAATTTTTGCAACGCAATTTCTTGAAATTCTGTTTCCTACTTTCGAGAGTAGGGGCACAGAATTTGCAAGTCTTCTCTTGAAAAGCTTGAATGCTAGATCTGAATCTTCAAGTCCTTGAAACTGAAAAACACCTAGAGTGGGGGTGAATAGGTGTTAATGCTAATCTAGAAACTAAATGCGCTAAATGCGGAAGCTTAAAATAATTTTGCAACACACTTAGTACAACACACAAGTGTAGCCGAATTCCCCGTGAAGGGCTCTGGACTAACTCCTCTTGATTCCCCTAGATATGGGTTGAGGTGCTATATGAAGCTCTTGTGGTTAAGTACAAGTGAGGCACACACAACAAACCAAGCATATAAAATGAATAGGCAATATGAATATATGCAAGGCACAACACAAGCAATGAATGATATGAAGATATGAATGATGCTTTGCACAAATATAAGAGAGAGGGTTTAGAGGCAATGGATCAACGCAAACACAAAGATATGTTTCGAGGTTCGAGCCCCTAGCTCTACGTCCCCGCCTTCACCGAGAAGGATTTCTAATCCACTAAAGGAGTACCGAACTCCTCTCTCAACCTTACAATGCCACCGAGGCAATACAACCACAATCCACCTCTACCGAAGAGGGATAAGGCCCGTAACCAACAACCAAACTCCACCTCACAATAGAGGGAGCAAACACAAACCTCAACCTCTACCAAAGAGGGATCAACCTAACAAGAATAAGGGTTTACAACAAGTGGTCTCTTTCAACCACAAACTCTCTTTTCCACAAAACAAAGATCCTAAATAGATTAGGATAGAAGATAGCTCAAGTGTGGAAAAACAAGTGTTTTGATCAAAGAAAAACTCTTGAGAAAATTACCAAATAGATGTAGAATTTTAGATCAAGAAACAATTCCCAAAACTATTTTCTTTGAAATAAAACAAAACACTTAAAACAAATAAGATTGATCTTTTTGGCACTTAAACACTTTTGAAAACTTGTTTTTAAAACCAGAGAATAGGGAAAATTTTGCTCTTGAAAATCTTAGCCAAAACCATGAAGAGATGGGGTATTTATAGGCCCAAAAGAAAACTAGCCGTTAGGCTGATCTGGCAGCCTGACAGGCTTGCGGTCGACCGGCCGGTCGACCGCCAACGGTCAGAAATATGACCGTTGGGGCATCCGGTCGACCGCTCGGCCGACCGCCCAGATACAGAGAGTAGACTTCTCTGCTCCGGTCGACCGCTCAGTCGACCGCCCAGATATAGAGAGCAAGGCTCTCTGATCCGGTCGGCCGACCGGCCGACCGGCCCACTATGCCAGCAGACGTGCACAGGTCTGTGCACGTCGGTCGACCGCCCGGTCGACCGGCATGGCCTGTCAGCACAGTTCTGGGTCAGAAACTGGGTCAGAAAAATAGTTAAATATATTTCTAAAAATTCTTTTATCCCTAAAAATAGTTTTACCATTTTGCATTGATATATAAACATGTGATAAAAAGTTTAGCTCAAATATCAAGCATATGAAACTATTTTTGTGTTTTAACATTTTTACCAAAAACCAATCAAACTTGACTTTTTCAACACATGAATAGGAAAGTCAAAATAAATTTGTATAAGAAGTTTAAGCATGCATGTATAACTAGAATACATCTATTATACATATAAACCATTTAAACTTGTTTTGATCAATCTATCCATGAAAACAAATATCGGTTAAACTAAAAACCGAAAAACCATAAAACGTGTGTGTAGTGCACTTGAGCATATCAACTATACTAAGCTTTACACATGGATCTAAAACACACTAAACTAAAACTAGGATACCTAAGTCTTCTTGACGATTTTCATCTTCAAGTCGACTCGATCCCAAACGTGATCCACGAGCTAGGCTATGTATGATCTTGATGCTCGGGCCCTGGAATCACCATGTTGTAGGCTGTCCAAAAGTTACTGGAGGACAAGCCATTGAAAAGCAAAGTTTCAAACTCTAGACGCGAGGGACTATCACCCGCGTCTCAGCATCAAGGCGCGTTGGCTCGATACCCGCGTCTCAGCATCAAGGCGCGTTGGCTCGACACCCGCGTCTCAGCATCAAGGCGCGTTGACTCGATACCCGCGTCTCAGCATCAAGGCGCGTTGGCTCGACACCCGCGTCTCAGCATCAAGGCGCGTTGGCTCGACACCCACGTCTCAGCATCAAGGCACGTCGGCCTGACACCCGCGTCTCAGCATCAAGGCGCGTCGGCCTGACACCCGCGTCTCAGCCTCAAGACGCAAAGGTCTAAAACCCGCGTCTCAGTTATAACCGCCTTGGTTAAGGGACCAATCACTGCCCACACGTAAGGAAAATCAGCCCCCATCGTGGCGTGTCTTTAGCAGGCACGTGGGTTACTTACCGCCCATGTAGCGGGAAAGTTGGCCCTCATTGTGGAGCGTTTTCAGGGGGCACGTTCACCCCCTAGGACCTCTATAAATAGCCTCGTTTACTATGAGGTCGGGGCAATCGGCAATCGGCAATCAGAAGGAGGAGATCAGAGAGAGAATCAATCGGACGAAGAGAGACAGAGGGCGACACAGATCAACTCTTCAGCAAATTCGCTGCGTACGAGCTAGCTTTCGCCTACCTTCTCTTTTAGAGTTTTGGTATACAGAGCTGTGTCAGTCTTTCTACCGGCCGAAGAGGAGATCCCTGAAGGACGGTCATCTGGTCAACGGAGAACAAGATTCACTCTCCACCGCCACACGAAGAACCCAGCCTTAAACAAAGGGGGAATTCAAGATTCAATATTCTCCCTCCCTTATAACCGGAAGGAACAGTTCTTGTTGTAATCCTTTTCATTTGATTCAAGGAAAACTTTTACAGCAATTCACTGTCTCCCTCTTTCCCGGGTCATACAAGAGATGGCGACTCCGCTGGGGAACACGTTTATCACTGAGGAGCAAATAGTGGCGCAAGATGACGTCCACTATAAGGGGAAGATGGTCGAATCGCTCGTTGTCGAATTCGACCAGGCGAAGTACGAAGAGTTTCTCTCTTCCGGCTCCAAGAGCCCAAAGACCCGCGTCTGCCGCCGGGTCTCGACGGGGAATGGCCTCGAGGCCAATCTATGGCTTTCTCGAGCTCCCCTGCTGCCGACTGCGCCAAGCAAGGTACACGCGCCAACGCCTCTCAGAAGGCCCGCGTGGTCCCAGGCACATCTGCCTTTGCGACCAACCGCGTCGCACAGAACACCCGCGTTAGCGTCTCTCAGGAGACCCGCGTGGTCAAAATCCCTGGTGTCCAGCATCAGGATGTCGTTGTTTTCTCTCCACCTCCTCGACGCAATCGAAACGCTGAGCGTCGACAGAGGAGACGTGCGCGTCAGCTGCAAGTTGGAACCGTTGGTTGTCCAACTGAGGCTGGACGCAACATACAATCTCGCGCCTTGCCCGCGCCGCGTCCAGTGCGTGAAGTCCGCGTTTGGCGCCCCAAACGCGGGATTCCTTCAGTCAGGTCCTCTGAGGACCAACTCAACAAACGCCAAAATGAGACCTCTGCGCCTCGTCAAGCGCAAGAGGCACAAGCCCATAGGCGTGGGGCTCAACAGCCCATCCTCTCTCAAGTGTCTCCACTCCGACGCACTAAACAGCAACGCGACAGGCGCGTTTTGTCTCAACAGAGACGCCAGACGCGCGCTGAACAGCTGCGGCGCAAGAACCGCGTCTCTGATGCCTGCGTCCAGGCTGTGCAGCACATGGATGCCTCCCGTCTTCGACGTTGCGAGGCTAATCTTTTCAATCCCCCTCCCATGGATTTGAGGGATTACCTGACGAAGAAAAGAAGTGCCAATCAGGCCACTTCATCGTGTTGCTGCCAACGGCTCATCCATATGCTCTCTGAGTGCCGTTGCGGATCAGGCGTACACTAGCAGTCTTTAGTCAGACAGCTGACCCTGATTCCTCCGTCAGCTAAAAGAAGACGCTCCCACAGAAGGAGAACCTTCTCTGACGTTGAGTACCCGAAGCTCACTGTGAATATGACAAGCAGGAGTAAGGGAAAACAACTTGCAGTCAGCTCAGACGAGTCCGAGTCTGACTCTGAACCGGAAGGGGTGTATCGACACACTCGCACCCGGACTGGGGCCATTCCCCCAATTGACTATAATGGCTTAGCCCATGGCATTAATGATTCTCACTCCGCCGTAGCGGAATCAAGGGCTTCAAACTCTTCCGTCGAGAAGGAGACCTCCGCCTACATGACAGGCACTCCTGAGGAGACGACTAAACGTTTGGAGCAGATCCAGAAGGCACAAATGGATATGATTCTTGCTCAGCAGGAATCTATCAACTTCCTCAAGCAGGCGATTGCACAGCTGCTCGAAGACAGGAGGACGTCCCCTCCTAAAAAGTCAAAGGGCAAAGGGAAAAAGGGAGAAAGCTCATCTTCCGAACCTTCTGAGGAGACGCGACAATCTACTTCCGGCTCGTCCAAGTCCTCGTCGCAAGTAAAAGGCGACCAAGACCAGGGAAAGGCTCATGTTAAAAGAATGAGTCAACTAGAGCGACGCCTCGAGGCCCTTGCCAATCGCAAAGACCTCCAAGAAGTAGGAGTGGTCCGGCCCTACCCGGCTGAATGGGACTTGGTTCCGTACCCGCCCAAGTTCAAAGCTCCAACTCTTCAAGCCTTTGATGGGAAGGGGTCACCCAACCAGCACATCTACTACTTCAAATCCCAAACCGGGAATGTAGTAGATAATGACGCCATCCTGGCACGCCTGTTCATCGGCACCCTGAAAGGGTTGGCCTTTGAATGGTTTATGAAGCTCCCAGAAGGTTCTATCAAGAACTGGGGCGATTTGGAGAAGCTCTTTTTAACACGCTTCTTCGAGGATGACTCCGAAGTCACAATGCCAACCCTTTTGGCTACCAAACAGCGAAAAAGGGAGTCCGTCAAATCTTTCGTGGAAAGATTTCAGAACATGGCACTCCGGTGTCCAAGCGGTATGACCCAGGCCACCCTGGTGGAAACATGCCGCCACAATCTCCAAACCTCACTCCTTGCTCAAATAGGAGTTGCTGAAAGCCGCACCTGGAAGCAATTATGAAATCACCTAGAGGGGGGGGGGTGAATAGGTGATGATGCTAATCAATGGAACTAAATGCGGAATTAAAAATCTAGATGCAATGAGCACTCAAGTGTGATCCACTAGTGATGCACACACAACCAAGCCAAGCAAATATGATGAACAATATGGAATGTAAATGCAAGGCACAAAGTAAATAGAGATAGAGATAGAGAGAGCCAATCGATCAAACGCAAACACCAAGGTATGTTCTCGAGGTTCGAGCACCCAGCTCTACATCCCCGCCATCCCCAGATGGATTCTAACACTCTCACTATCACAAAGAAAGTTACAAGAACCACAACCTCCTCTTGAGGCAAAAGCACAAAGCCACACAAAGTAAAGGAATACAACTTAGTGGTATACAACAACAACCACAAAACAATTTCTTGCTACTTGGTGGTTTAAGGCAACAACCACAAACAATCTCCTTTTTCTCACACAAAGCCTATAGACAATATAGTAGATTGTAGCTCAAGTGTGGAGAAAACCAAGGGATTTGAAACCAGCAACACAAAGAAAAATCTTTGGGAAATAGATGAAATCAAGATATAGAGATTCAATTCAAAAGCTTTTCCCAAATCCCTTTTCTTTAGTTTTTCAAACCCTAATCAAAAACACAAGAAATAGTTTACTTTGAATCCAAAAACCAATTTTGATTGCAACAAAAACTCCAGAGAGATATAGAATTTAAGCCCAAAAATCTTGAAGAGAAATAAAGCTCTTTTGGAATTTTTCAAACAAACAATATTTTTCTCTTAATAAAACTTATTATTATGAATCTCTTCCCAATCACTCCTATTTATAGGAGAGGAGTAGGTTAAGAGATAATAAACACTTAAGGTTAATTAAGTAATATTAGATTTGAAATAAAACCCAATTTCAAATTTTAAGCACAAAAGACAAAATAAATCAGCATTAAAAAATCTGCCCGTTACTGTTCAAACGGCTCGATCAGTCGACCGGCCGGTCGACCGGTAGTTCAAAAAATCTGACCGTTATGAGCTATCGGTCGACCGATCCGGTCGACTGATAAAAACAGTGAGCAAAACAAAGCTATCGGTCGACCGCTCCGGTCGACTGATGCCTGACTGAGACTCAAAATAATATTTCGGTCGACTGTCGGTAGACAGCCGGTCGACCGACAGACATGCACACGGATACGTGCATTCTGCCAGGACTCCGGTCGACTGGTCCGGTCGACCGGACCAGCCTGACACAGACACGGTCGACTGTCGGTAGACAGCCGGTCGACCGGTTCTGGTCAGAAAACCAAGTAAACAATATTTTAATAAATCCCACAAAATCTCTAAAATTCCACAAAAATAGTTTTGTCATATTATATTGAAAGATGAACTTGTGTTAAAAATCCCAACACAAATTTCAAACATATTTGACTATTTTTGTGTCAAAGAAATTTTGCCAAAAACAAAACTCGTATTTTCTAAAACTTGGAATCTTAAATAGAAAATACGTTTTGTCTAAAACTCTTCCAAATACAAAATTATGATATTTAAACACTTTTGAAGCATGTTGTATATGAATAGAAATTCAATATACAAGAAACATATATATATATATATATCATAATTTTTGTCATTAAGTCCAAAATAATGTTTTGATAAAAATACCAAAACATAAAACACATGAAATAGAATATCAAACTAAGTTTGTTTAAGCAATAGAAGCATGCATGTATATAGAACAAATCATATATACACTAAACCATGTAAACTTGTTTTGATATAAAATCTATTCATGAAAACCAAGATCGGTTAAACCAAAAACCGAAAATATTCAAAACGTGAAACATGTGTGTTGTGAACTTGAGCTTATCATACTATACTAATCTTTACAATTAAGATCTAAACCCAAACTAAACTATGGATACCTAAGTCTTCTTGTAGAGCGCAATCTCCAAGTCGGCTTGATCCAAAACTCCTTTGAATCACCGAGCAATGCAATATATCATCTTTGATGCTTAGGCTCTTGAATCATCATGTGCAAGCTTCCAAATCATCTTGTTGAAGCTAAACACCAACTAATATCTTGATTAATGATCTGAAACTAAAACACAAGATTATTAGTACACATAACTACATGAGTTTTGTCATCATCAAAACTAGAGTGGAAAGTCTTTGGGCCAACAATCTCCCCCTTTTTGATGATGACAAAACTCATGGAGTTATATATGCATGGATTAAAGTAAAGCTTCAAAGAAGCTCCCCCTTAACTCATGCATAACAATAAACATAAAGATATATAATGAATGTTCATAAATATGTATGCATCAACATGCATAAAACACATAAAAACATGCTCTAGATACCAAACATATAGACATGCTCTAGATACCAAATTGAAACACATATTAAAATGTAACAACACAAAATACATGCATAAAACTACCATGCATATAAACTACAAATTCTTCTCCCCCTTTTTGTCACTCATCAACAAAGGGGTAAACCAAACAAAGTGAAATCAAATTCCTCTTCCCCTTTCAAGGGGTAAAAATCAAAAACAAAGCATGATATCAAATAAAGATGGGTCAATGAGGTGCATTGAGATACCAATTGAAATTATCAATACCAAAATTATACAAGGCATTGAAACAAGAATAATCATTTTATGTTAACATGAAAACAAGCAATGTAACCATGATACCAATAAACAATAAACCAAAGTTGATACCAATTTAATAAACAAGTGACCTCTTGATATCAAAAGAAGAAATTTTTCATTAAAAGCTCATGAAACCAATTGAAAAACAAAATTGCATCTTAATACCAATTACACTACAATGTTTAAATCATTTTCCATCATAAAGTTAGGGAGTGGGAAACAAACACAATGGTAAACCAAATACCAATTGAAATGTAAAATACGAGTTTTCTCCCCCTTTATGAAATACCAAAAGAAGATATGCATAGGCTTGAGATAAGATACTAATTGAAAATTAAATCAATTGAAACATGATATTCATTAAAAATTCAAGCTTTAGCAAACTCAAAATTATGAAGAAGCTTGTATAAGGATACCAATTTAAAAACTTAAGCTCATCATAGCCAACATTTGTGCTCTAAGACATAAGAATATAATAGGCACAAATAAATCATCTATATATGTATGTAGGAAATAGATACCAATTGAAATTGATACTATATGGAGTGTAAGCATACATACATAAAATAAAACATATATGAGTATACAAAAGAATGTCATATTGATACCAATTGAAAGAACTCAATGATACCAATTGAAATAACAAAGATAAGGTCAAGTGTATAGCTCATATCAACTACCACCCATCCAAGATAAGTTTTAAATGATTTTCAAGATGAAGCATACTTGATCATGGTCTCCCATCCAACCGCCCATGAATGGTAGGGGTTTTCAAGATGAGATTTGAAAATAGAGTATGTTTGAAAATCACTACCAAAGTGAAGAATATGAACTAGTTTATGAAAATTTGAAAACTAGTAGAAATCCTTCAAGATAAAACAAAAGGATTTTTCATGAAACATGGAAATCACAAGATCACCAAACACTCAAAAATCTATATGGCACAATTGGGACTCATGAAGATCAAATCATGAGAAAACATCAAATAAGGTGAGTGTACAAGTGTTGTGAAAATCATATTATCATGAAAATTGACAGTTAAGCTCAATATGAAAATCATCAATT
Organism: Agave tequilana; assembly: GCA_038442645.1. Taxonomy (NCBI): domain Eukaryota; kingdom Viridiplantae; phylum Streptophyta; class Magnoliopsida; order Asparagales; family Asparagaceae; genus Agave; species Agave tequilana. Next base: position 210,897 of record JAVJIF010004061.1, read on the forward strand.
GAAAATTTGAAAAATCACTTATTTGAAACAAGAACTTTATCTTAAATGGGAAATCACATAGAAACATGAAATCCATCCAAATATGTGAATACAAGTCAAATGCAATTAATTGAAATCACCATCAAACATGGAAATCATCACAAATGATCTAAACTTCAAGGCATATGTATGTCATGTACAAACTAAAGTATACATACATATCCCAAACTTAAAGAGTCCACAAAAGAGTATGCATGAAGGCACGTGGCTCAAGGATGTACATGTATAGCTAATAGTTTGGACAAAATAGACATATACATGAAGTCAAAACTCAAGATCATAAAACATATCCAAAATGGGTCATTCACATAATTCAATACAAGTTAGAATACATGAATCATCAAAACTAGACTATACTAGTACATCAAATAAACACAAATGAGCATTCAAGCACAAACATATATAAAGGTTTATTTGTAGCTCATTAGTTGCACAAGTATAAATTCTAGTCTTAATGAAAACAATTATTCAAGCATGTAGTCAACATATGAAGCACAAAAACGAGTCAAGAATCAACATGAAAAATAATCATCCAAAACATGGAATATCAAAAACAATCACACAAATCCACATGATCAATATGATAAGAACATGTGCATTAGATCTTATGATTAACATGATAGCTAAAACAAAGGAGAACACAAAATATGGGTCCATATTAAACATGGGTGTCTCAATCACTAATCATGTAAAGCATAATTCTAATGGACATGGTAATTATCATACTAATCAAGAAACTACAAACATGCTATAAGTGAATGCACATGAAAGCATATACATATAAATGGGAGTTAGAGAATGATACCAAAACCGATGAAGATGCATCTCTAGATCTCCAAACCATGGTGGTCCTCCCACCAAATCTCCTTGAGTGTGAAGCATCCAAATGTTCTCATTTTAGCCTAGAACGCATCCACCTCAAGGCACCAATACTCTCACGTGATGCGAGAGCCTCCACCTACATCAAACATCAAAGTGGTGGATCTTGGTACCCATTTTCTTGTGGGTCCACGGGGGTTAGCATCTTTCCTAACCCAAACAAGATTAGTTGCTAAATTTTCAAAATGTATACGATCATAACAAAATCTAGCAAGATGGCCTTTTCGACCACAATGTGTACATGTGTACACGTGAGCATACATATGATGATGGTGATCATGAGAAACATGTGTATGCATAGATGAGTGTGCATGTAAGGTTGGAACTTGTTTCTTGCGAACCAAGGTTTCCAAACGTGAGTGATTCATGGCACAATGGCTCAAAGTGGAGCCTAAACAATCAACACTTTTCTTCAAAACATTTATATCATTTTCTATGCTAGAAGATAAAGTGGAGCATGCAATAGAAGTGCTAGAACAAGAAGCTACACTAGCATGACAAACATGAATATCAATCTCATTTTGTAAAGATTTATTTTTAGACAAAACCAAATCCAATTCTTTTGAAATTGTGTCAATTTTATTCTTCAAAGTAAGATTTTCTTTGAAAACACAATCCAATCTAGAAGACAAAACCTCATTGTGTTCTACAACATCATCAAAATCATTTTTATTTTTCAAGTCTTCAATCTCTTTAAGTGCAAGTTCAAGTTGAGATTGTAGTGAGTCACGTTCACTAGTGATCTCTTCTTTCTCTTGCAAAACCGATTCAAAAGTTGAACATAAATCCTTTAATTCACCTTTTAAATCAAAATGTTTCTTTTTCAAAATCTCATGTTTTTCCATAAAATTTTCAAGTTTAGAAGCAAGTTCAACATTCAAATTTTGAACTTCAAAACAACCATGGCAATATGAACTAGAGCTATCATCAAGAGGGGAATGCGAATGTACCTCATGAGAGTCATTCCCGTATGCCATAAAGCCTCGTTCTTCGGAAGCTTCTCTCTTAGATCTCCTTATCTTGTTGATGATCACGGGTAGCTCCGGAGAAGTTAGAATACTCCAAACTGCAAAAGCCGAATCATATTTAGCAAAGATAGGAAAAAGATGTTCATTTAAAGATGCTTGAAGTGTCCTAAGTGCAAGTGCATTGGCCTTCTTATGCTTACTACTATTAGGGAGGGTTTCTATGGTAATGGCTTGATAAACTAAATGACCTAATCCTTTTAGATGTCTAGTCATGTCTACCTTCCATGCATCAACTCTAAAATGGTCAAACATAGGAGGGCTAGCCATGAGTGCAAACTAGTATGAGTGCAAATGAGATGCAAAAGAATGATTAGCAAACCAAGATCTTTTACTCCTAGGTTGTTAAATCAAAATATCAGGAGCACTAGCTCTGATACCAATTGAAATCACCTAGAGGGGGGGTGAATAGGTGATGATGCTAATCAATGGAACTAAATGCGGAATTAAAAATCTAGATGCAATGAGCACTCAAGTGTGATCCACTAGTGATGCACACACAACCAAGCCAAGCAAATATGATGAACAATATGGAATGTAAATGCAAGGCACAAAGTAAATAGAGATAGAGATAGAGAGAGCCAATCGATCAAACGCAAACACCAAGGTATGTTCTCGAGGTTCGAGCACCCAGCTCTACATCCCCGCCATCCCCAGATGGATTCTAACACTCTCACTATCACAAAGAAAGTTACAAGAACCACAACCTCCTCTTGAGGCAAAAGCACAAAGCCACACAAAGTAAAGGAATATAACTTAGTGGTATACAACAACAACCACAAAACAATTTCTTGCTACTTGGTGGTTTAAGGCAACAACCACAAACAATCTCCTTTTTCTCACACAAAGCCTATAGACAATATAGTAGATTGTAGCTCAAGTGTGGAGAAAACCAAGGGATTTGAAACCAGCAACACAAAGAAAAATCTTTGGGAAATAGATGAAATCAAGATATAGAGATTCAATTCAAAAGCTTTTCCCAAAATCCCTTTTCTTTGGTTTTTCAAACCCTAATCAAAAACACAAGAAATAGTTTACTTTGAATCCAAAAACCAATTTTGATTGCAACAAAAACTCCAGAGAGATATAGAATTTAAGCCCAAAAATCTTGAAGAGAAATAAAGCTCTTTTGGAATTTTTCAAACAAACAATATTTTTCTCTTAATAAAACTTATTATTATGAATCTCTTCCCAATCACTCCTATTTATAGGAGAGGAGTAGGTTAAGAGATAATAAACACTTAAGGTTAATTAAGTAATATTAGATTTGAAATAAAACCCAATTTCAAATTTTAAGCACAAAAGACAAAATAAATCAGCATTAAAAAATCTGCCCGTTACTGTTCAAACGGCTCGATCGGTCGACCGGCCGGTCGACCGGTAGTTCAAAAAATCTGACCGTTATGAGCTATCGGTCGACCGATCCGGTCGACTGATAAAAACAGTGAGCAAAACAAAGCTATCGGTCGACCGCTCCGGTCGACTGATGCCTGACTGAGACTCAAAATAATATTTCGGTCGACTGTCGGTAGACAGCCGGTCGACCGACAGACATGCACACGGATACGTGCATTCTGCCAGGACTCCGGTCGACTGGTCCGGTCGACCGGACCAGCCTGACACAGACACGGTCGACTGTCAGTAGACAGCCGGTCGACCGGTTCTGGTCAGAAAACCAAGTAAACAATATTTTAATAAATCCCACAAAATCTCTAAAATTCCACAAAAATAGTTTTGTCATATTATATTGAAAGATGAACTTGTGTTAAAAATCCCAACACAAATTTCAAACATATTTGACTATTTTTGTGTCAAAGAAATTTTGCCAAAAACAAAACTCGTATTTTCTAAAACTTGGAATCTTAAATAGAAAATACGTTTTGTCTAAAACTCTTCCAAATACAAAATTATGATATTTAAACACTTTTGAAGCATGTTGTATATGAATAGAAATTCAATATACAAGAAACATATATATATATATCATAATTTTTGTCATTAAGTCCAAAATAATGTTTTGATAAAAATACCAAAACATAAAACACATGAAATAGAATATCAAACTAAGTTTGTTTAAGCAATAGAAGCATGCATGTATATAGAACAAATCATATATACACTAAACCATGTAAACTTGTTTTGATATAAAATCTATTCATGAAAACCAAGATCGGTTAAACCAAAAACCGAAAATATTCAAAACGTGAAACATGTGTGTTGTGAACTTGAGCTTATCATACTATACTAATCTTTACAATTAAGATCTAAACCCAAACTAAACTATGGATACCTAAGTCTTCTTGTAGAGCGCAATCTCCAAGTCGGCTTGATCCAAAACTCCTTTGAATCACCGAGCAATGCAATATATCATCTTTGATGCTTAGGCTCTTGAATCATCATGTGCAAGCTTCCAAATCATCTTGTTGAAGCTAAACACCAACTAATATCTTGATTAATGATCTGAAACTAAAACACAAGATTATTAGTACACATAACTACATGAGTTTTGTCATCATCAAAACTAGAGTGGAAAGCCTTTGGGCCAACAAATTAGTCCAACAAGGTGAACAGGCTGAGGAGATTGTCGCCCGCGTCAGAGCGGAGGAAGGTAAGCCTAGGCCGGAAAGGTCGACAAGACGTGCGCCGGACACATCCCTCCAAACAAAGCGGAAGGATAATTTGGCAACGGAGACCAAATCTCCCGCCAAACCTCAATGAGGCAAGGCGAGTGGCTCTTCAAGCCAGCCACGCGCCAACAAGCAATATTCCTTCAAGGAGGAACATGTCGATTCGCTCTTTAAACTACTCAACAAGAGCAACCGACTGAAGCTCCCTGAAGCTCGACGCCCAGAGGAGGTCGGCAAGACCGACAATCCAAACTACTGCATGTATCACAGGATGTTGGGACACCCCACCAAAAGCTGCTACGTCTTCAAGGACATCCTTCAGGCTCTGATTGACGCGGAGGTGTTAAAGCTCCGACCAGAGCAGAAGAAGGTGACGGCTAATGTGACGTCGGTTCTCCAGTTCGGGAGACAACCTCCAACGCCTGCGGGGGTAACTCCTATTCCAAAAGGAGAACTGAGAGTGGTCAACACAGACCCTCACCAGCAGCAAGAGAAAGGCTTGGTACCCGTCCCTACACCTCAAGGGGAAATCATGTGGGTCCACCCTGACCTTGTCAATGAGCAGCAATGGACTACTGTGACCAACAGGAAATCCAAAGGCAAGGCAAAAGCCTCATCCTACAATGTAGTCGGTGCCTCCTCTCGAGAAGCGGAGACTGATATCCCTTCACTGACCGACTCAGAGGAGGAAATGATAGTCTTGGCCGCAGAGCCCAACCAACCGATGGCGGGAACCCGTTCAGGACAGGCGTACTTGAAACAGTACGACGAGACGGCGGTAGCCCCTCCACAACCAACTGCGGAGCCAGTCAGGCCTTCCACAAAACCACCTGTGGAGAAGCAGAAGGGGACTCGATTTTCTCGAGCCCTTCAAAAGGGCATCGCGGAAGGATCTACGGCACCTTACCGCTTTGATGTCCTGGCTCAGTTGGCCAACATTCCGGCACGCATTACCTTATATGAACTTCTTAGACTATCAAAGTCGACCAGGGAAGCTCTGCAAGAAGCTCTGGCAAATGCTGAGGTCTTCATGACCCAGGTGCCGAAGGAGGAAGATGTAGAGGATTGCCTCCACACCTCCCAGAATGCCCCCTGCATCACCTTCACGGCAGATGATATGCAGGTGAAAGGGAAGCATGATCGACCCCTGTACTTCACAGGGTATATTGGATCGTCCGAGGTGAACCGCATCCAGGTAGACCCAGGGTCCGCGTTGAGCATCATGTCTCGCCGGGTCATGCAACATCTCGGCATTCCTACCCATCGTTTGAGCCCCACCCAGACAACTATCTATGGGTTCAATGCCAACCAGACCCGTCCGATGGGGAAGATCAAGCTCAGGTGTCAGATTGGAAGTCTCAAGTCGGAAGTGACATGCTACATCATCGACGCTGACACTTCCTACAATCTATTGCTGGGACGACCGTGGATCCACCGCAACTCTATCGTTCCCTCCACTCTCCACCAAGTCATGAAGTACATTGACGGGAGTGGAAATGTGCAGACGTTGATCGCCGAAAGGCATCCGTTCAAAGGGGTGGAGAATTATTTCACCGACTCTTTGTTGTACCAAGATCCGGTGGAGACGGATGAAGCCCCGCAACCAGAGGAGCCAGACTCTGGTAATGAGGCTGACACTGAGCCTGAGAAAGAAGAGTGCCTGTGGGAATTAGAACCACTTGTAACGGGCACTAATAAGCTCGATGTCGATAATACCACCGATGATGTAGGCGGTTGGTATATTAATGAAGATTTAGATTTTGCGTATTTTTCTGTGTGTGCTTCTGATTCAATACCGTCAGATACTAGCACTGATATAGATGACGATCTCTGGTCGGCAATGGGTGCCTTAACATCATTGCATGTACCAGTGAAGTCGTCCTTCGAGACATACCAAGACAATGGTAATGCGCAAGAATCTATATTTATGGTTCCAGCAAGACGGAAAGGCCAAAAACCAATTCTTTTTGGGCGAATCTCGTCTGAACCAACGCCCCGCGACGAATCGGAAGGCGAAGAAGAATCCCCTCAGTTCGGTCATTACGAACCAAAAGCGCTCAAAATAATGAGATCCATGGGGTACGACCTGACCAACAAACCCGGGTTGAACTTCGGCAAAGGAAGGAGGACGTTGCTTCAATCCTTTGTGCCGAAAGGGAAAGCCCCCGATTATTATCATCGGACATGCCGGGGGTTGGGCTATGTATCAACTCCGGTCCCATCAGCCTCCGATTCTCAAGAATCGTCGAGCAACGATTACTCTTCGGACACGTCATCTTGGGAGTCAGATGTCAGTGTCGGCAACATCTTCAAGGAACTTTCAGTGAACATGGTTTCGACAAGCCACCTGGAAGATGGAAATGAAGAAATGATCCAATCCGATACAGATCCTTGGATCAAACATTTAAATGCTCTTTGGGATACCCGCTTTGAACAGCGCGAGCCACCCACAGAAGACAAGGTTGTTCAGATCAACCTAGGAGATGAGGCTAACCCTAAGCCCATCTTCATAAGTGACGGCCTGTCACCTTCGGAGAAGAAAGATCTAATATCTCTTGTACAAGAGTATATAGACGTCTTCGCCTTGAATTACGAGGACATGCCTGGACTTGATCCTCGAGTGGCTATGCACCGCCTCAACATCAATCCGGACGCAAAACCTGTCAAACAACAGCAGCGACGGTTCCGTCCAGAGATAATGGAGGCAATTCAATCAGAAGTCAGAAAACTTATTGATTCTGGCTTCATCAGGGAAGAACAACATCCCGACTGGGTAGCCAACATCGTCCCAGTTCCCAAGAAGAACGGGAAGATCCGGATCTGCATCGACTTCCGTGATCTAAACGAGGCCTGCCCCAAGGACGAATTCCCATTGCCGATCACAGATGTCATGATTGACAATACTTGTGGATTCGAACGAATGTCCTTCATGGACGGATTCTCAGGATACAATTAAATCAAAATGTATCCTGATGACGAAAAGCATACTTCCTTCAGGACACCTCTAGGGGTATATTGCTACACCGTCATGCCCTTCGGACTGAAAAATGCAGGGGCAACATATCAAAGGGCCATGAACGCCATTTTCCATCAGCAAATACGCAAAATGGTGGAATGTTATGTTGATGACATCGCGGTAAAAAGCCGCACTAAAGGTGATCACATAGCAGACCTGAAGGTGATCTTCGACATCATGCGGGCTCATCAATTGAAGATGAATCCCACAAAGTCCTTCCTGGGGGTGGCCAGTGGCAAATTCTTAGGATTTGTTGTAACATCCACCGGAATTCACTTGGACCCGAAAAAGGTTCGCGCTATCCAGGAGATGTAACCTCCGAGAAATCTCAAGGAACTCAGGGGATTGCAAGGACGATTGGCGTACATCCGCAGGTTCATCTCAAACCTTTCCGGAAGATGCCAACCTTTCGCTAAGCTGATGAAGAAGGGTGTCTCATTCACTTGGGATAACGCTTGCCAACAAGCGTTCGAGGAAATCAAGCAATACCTCACCCAACCACCAGTCCTTGCAGCTCCAGTAGCCGGAAAGCCGTTTCTGGTGTACGTTCGAGCAATGGATCACTCTTTGGGAGCTCTACTAGCTCAGAATGACGATCAGGGACGTGAGCAAGCAATCTACTATCTGAGTAGAATAATGATCGGAGCCGAACATCGGTATAACCCGATCAAGAAGGAATGTTTGGCACTAGTGTTCGCTATCCAGAAAATGCGACACTATCTGGTAGGCTAAACTATAAACGTCATATCAAAAGTCAACCCCTGAGGTTACTTATGACTAAACCTTCATCGCTAAATGGCCGACTGGCAAAATGGGCCATATTGCTCTCCCAATATGAGATGCGCTTTTTACCACAAAAGGCCATTAAAGGACAAGCAGTCGCGGATTTCCTAGCTGAGCACCCAGATCCGAGGGCAGCCAAAGTCTATGAGGATCTCCCAGATGAAGTTGCTGGAGTCTGCCTGACTCAGACATCGTTCGAAAGTCAAGTATGGCAACTTTTCTTCGACGGTGCATCAAGAACAAGCCCGAAGGGACACTTAGTAGCAGGGGTAGGAGTAGTACTCGTATCCCCACAAAATTATGTGATTCCCCGAGCTGTCTCATTAACTGAGCCTTGTTCCAACAATGTGGCGGAGTACAACGCTCTTTTGATTGGGATGCAATTCGCCGACGAGATTGGCGTTAAAAATCTCGAGGCATACGGCGACTCCAAGCTCATCGTCAGCCAAGTTCGCGGGGAGTACGAAGTCAGACATGAAGACTTATTACCCAATTACAACGCGACTATCCGCATGGCCGAGGGGTTTACAAGCTTCTACATTGACCATGTACCGCGCAGGCAAAATGCGCACGCAGATGCACTCGCATCCCTGGCTGCCTCCTTAGCTCTTCCAGCTGGAGCAATGGAGAAGATATTCGTCTACAGCCACGACCTGTATTGCCCGAGAAATGCTCTCGAGGATTATCAGGAGTCAACGGGAGGTCGTCACCGCGAAGAAGCACTTGAAGCATCAACCGGTCCAGAGCTTAAAGACTGGCGATTCCCCTATATCGACTACGTCTTATACGACATCCTGCCTGAAGACACCAAAGAGGCGGCTGCCATTCGAAGGAAAGCCCCCAAATTCTATTATAATGCGATTACGCGAACACTGTATCGTCGATTGCATGAAGGGATCTTGCTCCGGTGCCTCTCACCAAAGGAGGCTCAAGAGGTATTGAAAGAAGCCCACGACGGCATGTGTGGAGCCCATCAACTTGGCCCAAAACTGGCACATCGACTCCAAAGATTGGGTTACTACTGGCCCAAGATGATTGCCGATGCCGTCACTTATGCCAAGAGATGTCATGCCTGCCAAGTGCACGGCGATTTCATCCATCAAGCACCAGGGTACCTCCACTCTACGGCCTCTACCTGGCCATTTGAAATGTGGGGCATGGACGTGGTTGGTCTTATCAGCCCACCATCATCAAAAGGACATCGGTTCATTTTGGCAATAACCGATTATTTCTCCAAATGGGCCGAAGCCATCCCTTTGAAGGAGGTCAAATCGTCGAACGTGATCAAGTTCGTGAAACATCACGTTATTTACCGTTTTGGTGTACCTCGACGAATTGTCCACGACAATGGGCCCCAGTTCATTAGCCAGGCCTTCCAGAGATTCTGTGCCAAGTTCAGAATCCAGAGTGTGTCCTCAATGGCATACTATCCTGCCGCTAATGGCCTCGCAGAAGCTTTCAACAAGACTATTGGCAAGCTTCTCAAGAAGTTCGTCTTGAAAAGTCAACGAGACTGGGACGACAAGTTGGGTGAATGCTTATGGGCTTACCGCACAACTGTGCGAACCCCAACTAAAGCTACGCCATTTTCTTTGGTCTATGGGTGCGAAGCCGTGCTCCCATTAGAGATCCAAATTCCATCTCTACGCGTCGCCTTGACAGCGGAGATGACAACCGAGGAGAAGCATCGACAGCGACTCCAAGAACTGAGGCCTTAAATGATAAGCGTCTGCAGGCCCAGCAACAAATCGAGCTCTACCAAGCTCGAATTACCAGAGCCTTCAACAAGAAAGTTAAAGTGCGAACTTTCAAGAAAGGCGATCTTGTCTTAGCCGTCAGAAGACCCATGGTAATGACGCACAAGACAAAAGGAAAATTCCAACCCAAATGGGAAGGACCATTTGTAGTAGAGTCAGTCTACTCAAATGGGTCATATCGCCTCATAATCCCGAATGGCGATACACTCATGATGCCGATTAATGGCAGGTTCCTGAAGAAATACTATCCTTAGATGGTATTCTTCCGCTGATCAAATTAAAAATACACCTCTGATCAAAACAAGAAGAGCTTCTTCATTAATATCCGACGCCCCCGACGGCTAAGGATAGAAGAAAATGTTGGCTTCTAAGTCCAACATAAGTCTTCGACAACTCATCATGCTGAGGGGAATAGCATGACTAGCCCAACTCAAACGGTAGTTGGTAAAGGCACCTTAAACCCGTTGATAGCTGAGGATTTGCTAAAAATCCTAAGGGACACGTTCCCATTTGATCCGATGCCTCCGACGGCTAAGGATAGAGGAAAATGTTGGCTTTTAAGTCCAACATAAGTCTTCGACAACTCATCATGCTGAGGGGAATAGCATGGCTAGCCCAACTCAAACGGTAGTTGGTAAAGGCACCTCAAACCCGTTGACAGCTGAGGATTTGCTAAAAATCCTAAGGGACACGTTCCCATTTGATCCGACGCCTCCGACGGCTAAGGATAGAGGAAAATGTTGGCTTTTAAGTCCAACATAAGTCTTCGACAACTCATCATGCTGAGGGGAATAGCATGACTAGCCCAACTCAAACGGTAGTTGGTAAAGGCACCTCAAATCCGTTAATAGCTGAGGGTTTGCTAAAAATTCTAAAGTGGTCTTGGCTCCACTCTTTCCTCCAAAATCCCCTACCAATTCTCATCCACAGAATGGTAGGTCTACAAAATACAACCATTACTAAGTTAACACTATACCTCTGGTAATGGAAACTTTTCAATATTCCTTGTCGAGTACAAATTTTGCTTGTCAACTCTACACGGAGTATCAAATTTTCAAATTTGCCAAGTTAACACTACACCTCTGGCACTTCAAAATTTTCACTTGTCAATTCTCACCAATAGAATGACAGGTCCTCAAATTACTCTTATCATGAGTCAATCTTTGTCAAGTTAATATCACACCTCTGACAAATTACTGTTAAAGTTTAACACCACACCTCTAAACAGTAATCAAGTTTCTGCCAGGTTTAATATTACACCTCTGACAGTCACTTTTCTTCAGACTTCCACACCGAAGCTGAAATGGATGATGCTAAGTTAACACCACACCTCTAGCATCCAAGTCATTGCTAAGTTCAACAATACACCTATGGCCATGACTTCCCTCGGACTTCCTTATGCAAGCCGAGATGACCAATGCTAAGTTCAACATTACACCTCTAGCATTACCCTCACTGTCAAGTTAAACATTACACCTATGACAGTGACACTTCTGAGTTAAGTTAAATATCACACCTCTGACTCACATCCTTGTCAAGTTAACATTACACTTCTGACAAGACCACTTTCAACCCGTTAAGTTAATATCACACCTCTGACGGTAACAAACTTTCCTAGATTCCCCACGAGTCTAGTCCCACTTGTTATTCTCTTTAACAGAATAACAAGTCTACCTAAAAATATTGTTAGGTTAATACTACACCATCAACAGTGTTTCCATCAAATCCCCAGTTGAGCTCAATCAAGTTAATCCCAAACACTTGATAAAAGTTCACCCTCCCTGGGGGTACCAATTTTACTTGTCATTTTCTCTTATAAAGTGGCAGGTCCATCAAAAATTTCACCTCTGTCAAGTTAATATTACACCTCTGACAGTATCGTGAGAGTTCCTGTAATAGGATCTTTCTCCACAAAGTTTGACTTATTAAAATTTCCATCATAATTTTGACAAAGTCAAAGACTCTTTGCTTCTATGCGTCTAACTAAAGACAAAAAAGTTCAAGACAATGAAAGAGGCAAAAAGAGAAGTGTCACTTTTATTTATTTCCAGGTACATGAAAGTGATACAAAAACGCTCTCTTATACAATAAGATTGAGTGTTACAGTTAAAACGCTCTCTTACAATAAGATGGAGTGTTACAATTAAGGAGTACAAAGAAGTCCCTCTCCCTCTCAGAGGTTGCACTCACTCCTTAAAGCCGCGTCTGATTCCAAGTGCGCGATGTTTTGTGGCTACAATAGAAGCTGGTTACACCACGATGCATGATGTAAACATCGAAAGAGCCCTAGCTGACTAAGCTAAGAGCAATGGTGTTCTTGAGGTCCGATGGAAGCAGAAAGTCCGGCAACCCTTCGTTCATGAACATCTCTTTCCCCAGCAGACCATCCAGCAGACATGAGGAGTCCTTGATGTTACTTCTGGGGTGGGAGAGGAAGAGGATCCTACCTGCCGCCGTGTCCACCGTAACCTCCTCGCCGCCATACTTACCCTGACCATCTCTTGCCAGCAGGCACGATTGGTGCAGTGGATCTGAAGAGACCTTGGCGAGAGTCGATTCCTCGTCAGGGACATAATATATTCCCTTGTGGACGACGAGGACCATAATATATTCCCTTGTGGACGAACATCGAACAAGTTCGCCGTCCGATATATTCTCCCACGGACTTAGCGAACATGAAGAAGGATGACCAAGCCTACCTGCAAAAAAGCAAACAGGGAATCAGACAATTCAGAGCTTAGTACACTTCAACAGAAGAAAACTAAGTCACAGACGCGACTATTTTCAAAGGCCGCAGACACGGGAATGATCCGCGCAGCAAGCCAGAGTCCTGCGATAATAAAAACAGACGCGAGCGAGACTGTAATAAAAACAGACGCGAGCGAGACTGTGATACACACAGAATGCAAACGCGACTTAACTCCACATCCGCGTCTAAGATACAAGGTGCGCAGAGAATCAGACGCCGAAAACTGCCATCTCTCTGTTGGAGGAACAAGAGTTGCAAGATTCGGATCTGAAGCCTTCAACCCGAGTTGGAATTCATCCAAGTCAGTGGCCTTAAAACGCGAGCTTCATGAGTAAAGCCGCGGCCAAGTACCAAAGACTTCTGTACTCGCATCCAAGGAAGTTTAAGTCGGCGGCGCAAATTCCAGAAGGAATGCACCAACCACGACTTCACAAGAAGGTCCAGATGATATCTCTTTAAGGAGTATACTGAAATTCAAACTTGGTTGGATCTAAAATGTCATGGTAAGTGGGCATGGCATACCCGCAGAAGCCTCTGTTAAGAGTTAAACTATCTGCGTTGAGACGCGGACGTAAAAAGTGCTCAAAGAGACGCTTCCTGCCATTGAAATCACTTGACAATGATAATCCATCGAAGAGACCAAACAGAAGCATGAAAGCTCTGGGTCATCTTCATCCACAGAGGCACCTTCATCCATGGAGGCAAACCCCTAATAGGGTCCTTGAAAGGAGAAGGCAGAGTCCCTCAGAGTACTCGTTCTCAAACAGAGCACGGTCTAAGCGGCCGCTGTTAAAGAGAAGGGGTGAGTCCTATTTATTGGCAACTCCTGATAACGGTCATTAATGGTTCATTAATTAAAACCGCCGGCCTTAATGACCGCACGACCGTCAAAGCCCAATGGGAGACTGACGCGTGGGACGTCGCTTCGGGAAGCATCGCAGGCGCTGATCTCAAACCGTCAGCGCCGGTTTTGCATTAAAGGGCATTAACGCCCAAGTCCAATGAAAAACCGACGCGTGGACAACTGCTTCGGGAAACAACGGATGACCCGGTTTCCCAATCGTCAGCGAAGACTTGACGGTCAAAGATCTCTAAAAATCTTTAAGTCAGGCTGCATTAAACGCAGATAGGAATGCCGCGTCCGGCTGCATTGAACGCAGATGGGAAAGCCGCGTCTAAGAATCTGCGTCACCTTTCTCAAATTGGAAGGCGTTCACCTGCGTTTTAAAGGAGCGTCCACGTGACTCAAAGTCACGTCCCTTCAGCAAACGGGGCCCTTTCTAAGGGAAAGCACTTAGTCCATTCTGAGATTAGTGAAAAATACACAAGGCTGCGTCCCTCGCATCCGCTCAAGTCGCGTCTTCATTGACAGGACAAATTCGCGTTACTCAAAGCCGCGTTTGTCCCCACGGATTGACGCTGCGTCTCATCAAAAGGACTTAGTGAAGTCTAAGTTCCTATGAACTGATGACCGCGTCTCACCCTGTGATTGACGCTGCGTTTCATCAAAAAGGACTTAGTTCTATCTGAGTTCTTATGAACTGATGACCGCGTCTCCCTATGGATTGACGCTGCGTCTCATCAAAAGGACTTAGTGAAGTCTAAGTTCCTATGGAATGATGACCGCGTCTCACCCTGTGATTGACGCTGTGTCTTATCAAAAGGACTTAGTTCTATCTAAGCTCCTATGGACGGATGACCGCGTCTCACTCTATGGATCAATGCCGCGTCTCATCAAGCTCGACGCCGCGTCTCATTGAAAGAACTTAGTCTTACCTAAGTTCAGTATTCACAGCCAGTGATCAGGGAGTTGAATTCATCCACAGCTAAACAAAGAAGATGGAACAAAAACTTCAAAAAACTTTTATTATATAAATAGTAAAAGTGGATACAAACACTCTAATAGAGTGTCCTCTCCTTTACAAAAAAAAGGGAAGAAGGGGAAAAGGCTAAAAGTCTTGGTCCGGCAAAGAACGGATACGCTCCCTGAGACGATGCATCTCGTGCTGACGTGCCTTCTCAGCCTCCATCATGGCTTGGACCCGCAGCTCCTCTTCAGATAAAAAGGATTTTGCAGCCAGCTGAGCTCGCAGAGATTCCAACCTGGAGGAATGAATGGTCTGGCTTTCTTCAGCTCGTGCCTTCGCAGCTTGTTGCTCCTCCAGCCTCTTCCGGACGGTGGCAAGCGTCCTCTCATTATCCGCGATCATGGCTTCCGCCTTAGCGATGGCAGACCGAGCATTAGTAATGGTGAGCTCTGCGTTTTGCCGGATGAACTCGGATTCCATTGAATCGTCAGCCAGTTTCTGACATTCAGCTTGGGAACGCTCGAGATTGCGGACCTCTTCAGCAACTTGTGCTTCCACCTCCTGTCGCTCTTGTTCCTGGGTAGCTAGGAGCCTAGTCAAGATGACCTGGGCTTCTTGAGAAGAACTAGCATTGTCCAAAGACTTCAGCTCTTTCAGGTCACTTCCCAATCGCTCCACCAACAGCATACACGACTTGGCAAGCGAGGAGCCTCCGGTTAATTCGATGTTACCGGCCATGTTTCCAAGAAACGTCCGGGCAAAGTCAAAAGAGCTACGCCCAGACAGGATAAAATCGATGCACGATCGCATCGCGTCAAGGAACTGCTGCACCGTTTTGCGTGTCAGGAAATCCATGGTGTCATCACCCGAGGTACTCCCCGACCCCCTTTCTATCATGTGGAAAGGGGTGCAAGCCGGCTCTTTTTGCGTGAGAGTCGTGCTGACCGGCGATACGGCAAGAGCGAGACTGGTCACTGGCGCTTCCGGAAGTGTTATCGCTGCAGGAGCCTCCACAGCTAATGATGGAGTAGTAAGCGCAACCTCTGGGAGGTCCAGAGATGTCGAATCCTTGGGCGGATCCTGCGGAGCGGAAGTCTCCCTGGCTTCAATAGTAACCTCTTCACCCTGCAGAGTGGGTTCTTCCCCAACCTTAGGGGTTGCCTCCTCTTCCGGCAAAATGGAAGACTCCCCAATTTTAGTAGTTGCCCTCTCTGGAGTTATCTCGGCAACTGAAGCCTTGACTCCTTCGGACTGGGTCAGCTCTTTTACCGTCTCCTCGATATGCGAGGAGATTACAGCTACAATATCCCCGGCCAACCCTGCAGCATAAAAGAAGAATGTTAAAACATCCTCTTCAAAATGAAAAGGGAAATTAGGTCAAAAGGTGAAAAGAGTACCTTCAGCGGGAATAATCGCCAGCTGTGATACCGTTGATGGCTCACCCCCGTATATTTCTTCCTCTGAGATGTGGGAGAACTTACTCGGATCAGGAAGAGTGGGTTCATCGCCGTAGTCGACCTCGTCTTCAAAATCGCTTTCCCATGAGAGTGAGGAAGACGATAGCGCCTCGCGCGAGACTTCTGCAGCCGGAACCTTGCCACCAATTACCCCAGTGGTAGGACTGGGGTCAACTGCCCGAGGACTGGAAATGAAGACACAAGGTGACCCAGGTTGCTGTGCCTCATCTCTCCCTTCATGAGCAAGTAAAAATCCGGGTTGAACTGAAATCCCCGGAATATCGACATCTCCTCCACTCATGATGTCGACCTCTAGCTGCTCATCCTCGTCATCGGTGGTGACTCTGTCAACGAGCTCCCCTTCCTCCGTAGACCTACGGTCTCTACTGCTCGACCTAGGGGCACGGACTAAAAGAACATCCTCTTCAACTATATCTTCTTCCCTCGGTACCTCAACGACAGCAGGGATGTCTTCGGATCGGGAGACTTCGGTTGTCAAGTCTCTCCGAACCTTCTTGGGAGCAGGTTCAGCAGTTGAAGCAGAGCGCTGACGACGCTTGCTTACCACCTGTCGAGTCTTTGTCGCTCGTGGCTCCGCCCTTGCTGCTTGCGGCTCCTCCCTTGTTGGTCGCGGCTCCGCCCTTATTGCTCGTGGCTCCCTTCCCGATCTTCTCCCGACCTCCTTCTGGGCCTTCAGGTACTGGTCGGTGAGTTTCGAGTATTTACCAGACTCTGACCTTACCTCGAGATTTGCATTGATGCTCTCAATATATGAAGACGCCGGAACAAAGTCTGATGTCTGGATGGCTTGGAAATACCAAGTGCAGAAGCTAAAGCTCATACGGCACTTGGATCCCTCGATAGGTAGACGGAAAGTTGCTCCCGTCCCTCCGGCCACACTGTAGTACCAAGCCCGAGCACCTTCGAACAAATTCCCTTCGAAGGCAAGTCGAGCATTGGGATTCCCGACGTAGAGTTGATCGTAGCCGAACTGTCGAGCGAAACGATTCGGCATGTACGGCTCGATGGTGCATGAAGTCCCTTGCCGGAACAGCACATATCCGGGCCGAATATTGATCAACCACCAGAAGACTCCCGCGGACAACCTCGTGAAGCCATCTGGGCCCGCGGAATCAGTAGATCCCCGAAAGATGCACCGAGATCTCGGGGAAGCAGCGATTGAGCTGGTAATTCGCAGGATCTGAAAGTCGCTTTCGGACGTAATATATATAAAGATCACGCCAGCTCGAATCCTCCAACCGCTGTACAAAAGGGACGGAACTCTCCCTCCAACGTACCGCCGTCATCAGAGAAGGGCAGTGCATCACGTACCAAGCCATGAGGTACGTATAAGGCAGCTCGATCCGAGGGTTGGGGCGCTTCACCGTCGGATTCCCCTCTGAGTCAACATACGGCTTGCCGTGGGAGTTGACAGTTTTCGGCGCCTTGCAGAAACTCTTGGTTAGCGCCCGCAACCCGCTCTGAATGCCAGCCGCCACGGCCGGGAGAAGGGCTATAGGGTTGCCATGAGCCAGGAGCACCGCCGGGTACACCACGTCAGCAACAATAGCTTCATGTGGCAGCGTGGGCACCACACAACGCTTCAGCCACAGCATCAAGAAGCCTGCCAACAGTGCCCTATCGGAGATAGGGGTCCGGGCTTGATGGTGGAAGCTTTCAAAAATCAGGTCAGGATCGAAACCGTCCTCGTTCGAAACCGTGGTGTAGAAGCCTTCAGTAGCCTTGTCGATCCTGTCTTCAATCTCCCTGTCGGAACTGGGAGCCAGTCGGGTTATCGGATTGTCTTTATGATTGACATCGTTGAATAAGTAACTGGCCCAAGACAGTTGCTTGACTCCCTGCGCCCTCCAGGAGGTTATCTGACCGCAAATGTGGAAGTGACACATCACTTCCCAGTAAGTCTCGTACACCCGAGGAAACTCTTTCTTCAAGAGGTGGAGCTCCTCAGTGGTCGGGACATATTCCTCATAGGGAATGTCCCCTGTTGCCAGCCCCGAGACCTCATGTAGCTCGTGCAGTGCAAGGCCCATCTCTCCGACCGGGGTAAAGAATGTCCCCGTCAGAGGATTGTAGCGCTCCAGGATCCCGAAAAAGTTATGAAAGCCTGGTGGGACACCCCACTGTACGGCCCTGATCGCCGGGTACAGTCCCACACGCTTTAGCAGATCCCCAAGATCGGTGAGGATGAAACCCACCATCCTGCCCCACCAGTAGTTCTCCGTGGAATGGACCCACCCGGGCGGATGGAAACCGACCGGATAATCACCCTTCGCTTCCATGAACGAGTTGAGGAAGGTAGTGCAAAGTTGTGGTATCTCTCCAACCGGAACCTCAGATTTGCGCGACCCAGGGAAAAGGCCGAGAACCGACCTGTCATGGCTATCATGACGGTGTACTTTATGGGAACCCAAATCATCGAGAGTAATCTCAGGGACATATCGAGAAATGTCCCATTCCATCTTCCGAGGGACGGACATGTGCTGGAAGTAGGACAGCGGGAACATCCTCTCCATGTCTGGAAGAAAGAACCTTCCACCCTTTATCTGACGGAGCCATTTATAAGTTCCGTCATACACACGATAGCCGCCATCGTTGATACGATCTCCGAAGAAGAAGGCAGGCTTCTCCAGCTTGACGTGAGCATCTGTTGTGAATGCTGCATCGGTCATAAGTACCTGAAGAGTTCTCATGTCAACATTAGAGAGCCTCTCTCTGCGATCCTGCGACTGGTCAGCAGTCACAGGGACAGTCCTTCATAGCACAAAGGTCAAGTCCCGGTCAGCACCACCTACATGTCCAAAGTGGCGCGTCTTGGCGAGTGAGGCAGAAGGATGGGGCACTGCAAAAGAAAAGGACACTTAGTTAGATACTTAAATGCTAAGTGTTCATAACCCAGACGCAGAAGAGATACTGGACGCAGGAATTATCAAATCCGCGTCCAGACCTGCGAAACCGCGTCCAAACGCAGAAGAGATACTGGACGCAGGAATTATCAAATTCGCGTCCAGACCTGCGAAACCGCGTCCAAACGCAGAAGAGATACTGGACGCAGGAATTATCAAACCCGCGTCCAGACCTGCAGGATCCGCGTCTCCACCACCAGAAGGTCATGGAATGTCCTTGATGTCGCTTCTGGGGTGCGAAAAGAAGGGAGTTATCCACCTTAACCCTTCCATCACCACAACCGCCAGAAGTTAAGGAGGGTAACTCCCTTCCTTTCACACCCCGAGATTTCTAATTGCTTGGACTCAGGTGCCAGATTCATTAAAATCGGCAGCTGATGGAACAGAACGCAAGGATCAAATCCGCGTTCTGCAAACCAAGTCCGCGTCTGAACCCTTCACAATTAGAAATATTCTAAGTGAAGAATCCGAAACGCAGGACCCGATGGCACGAGGGTCCAAACCCGCGCCTCGGTTATCAACTCAAAGACTGCGTCTGAGACCGCGTCTGAGAATCAAACACGACTTATATTTTGTGTTAAGGATTCTTAGGGTTCTATGAGCTCCCGTTAATGGCGAAATCCACGCCCAAAAGGCATTATACCTGGGAAAGCGACATCCTGCGCAGAGGAAGCGCCCCTCTGGACCTCAGCGGCAGTCGCCCGTGAAGAAGAGGCGGTTGGCTTGGTCTTGGGTGCCATCTTTAATTCCAGAAAAAGGAGATGAACAGTTCAAAAGTCCAGTAATGGAGATAAACAGTTCAACAGAGGAAGAAGAGAACTCTCTTAAGCAAGTGCGTTCAGAGAAGAAAAGAGGCCTCTCTTACTGTTGCCTTTTATAGGCACAAGGATTCGCAAAGATATGCGGCGTGTGACCCGATAAAAGCTGCAGCGAATCATCGCATGACGCGTGGAACAAATCATCGCGAAGATCATGCGTCACGACTCCGCAGCGAGTCGTCATTTGACACGTGGCGCGGTTCAGTTAATGAACCGAGAAGTCCGCGCGCCAAAAGGTGAAATCCTGCCGGTTCCCCAGGCCAGCTGGCGGCGTAATCATCACACGGCACAGATTCGCACCCAAGGGACGCACCTCTTAGATGGACATGCCCCGTCAGCATCTCCATAAATGCATTCGGAAGGTCGCGTCTCTCTACAAAGTCCGCGTCCGACCCAGCGGGCCCAACATCGCGTCTGCCTCATGGAAGATCAGGCGCGTTTCCGTTGCCAAAGGACGCACCCTACAGAAATCGCGTCTTTAAAGCAGTACTATCTCGGCTTTTTGAAAAGAACCTGCGTTCGGCCTCCTGCTTCTGCAAAATCAGTTCAACAGTACACTGACGCAAGCAGACGACCAACCACTCCTGGCTTAAAGCACACCCGTGACAGACTAAAAGCAATCGGGGAGGTTTAGACTGTGCATCTAGACACTCAATATGATCAACTCTGGTGGCTTCAAAGAGTTCAAACAGTACACTCACGAAGACCAACTCCAGATAAAATCAAACCCGGAGCACTAACAGTCCAGTCATGAAAGCAAATATGGCTAAAATCCAAAGTATTTCGAAATCCGTCCCAGTTAACTGCGGAATATCGAAAACTTTGGAGGGGGTTCTGTAGGCTGTCCAAAAGTTACTGGAGGACAAGCCATTGAAAAGCAAAGTTTCAAACTCTAGACGCGAGGGACTATCACCCGCGTCTCAGCATCAAGGCGCGTTGGCTCGACACCCGCGTCTCAGCATCAAGGCGCGTTGGCTCGACACCCGCGTCTCAGCATCAAGGCGCGTTGGCTCGACACCCGCGTCTCAGCATCAAGGCGTGTTGACTCGATACCCGCGTCTCAGCATCAAGGCGCGTTGGCTCGATACCCGCGTCTCAGCATCAAGGCGCGTTGGCTCGACACCCGCGTCTCAGCATCAAGGCGCGTTGGCCTGACACCCGCGTCTCAGCATCAAGGCGCGTCGGCCTGACACCCGCGTCTCAGCATCAAGGCGCGTCGGCTTGACACCCGCGTCTCAGCCTCAAGACGCAAAGGTCTAAAACCCGCGTCTCAGTTATAACCGCCTTGGTTAAGGGACCAATCACTGCCCACACGTAAGGAAAATCAGCCCCCATCGTGGCGTGTCTTTAGCAGGCACGTGGGTTAGTTACCGCCCATGTAGCGGGGAAGTTGGCCCTCATTGTGGAGCGTTTTCAAGGGGCACGTTCACCCCCTAGGACCTCTATAAATAGCCTCGTTTACTATGAGGTTGGGGCAATCGGCAATCGGCAATCAGAAGGAGGAGATCAGAGAGAGAATCAATCGGACAAAGAGAGACAGAGGGCGACACAGATCAACTCTTCAGCAAGTTCGCTGCGTACGAGCTAGCTTTCGCCTACCTTCTCTTTTAGAGTTTTGGTAGACAGAGCTGTGTCACTCTTTCTACCGGCCGAAGAGGAGATCCCTGAAGGACGATCATCTGGTCAACGGAGAACAAGATTCACTCTCCACCGCCACACGAAGAACCCAGCCTTAAACAAAGGGGGAATTCAAGATTCAATATTCTCCCTCCCTTGTAACCGGAAGGAACAGTTCTTGTTGTAATCCTTTTCATTTGATTCAAGGAAAACTTTTACAGCAATTCACTGTCTCCCTCTTTCCCGGGTCATACACATGTGAAAGCTTCTAAACTCCTCTTTTTGAAGCAATCACCAACTAATATCTTGTTAAATGATCTGTAACTAAAATCACAAGATTATTAGTAAACATAACTACATGAGTTAATCATCATCAAAACTAGAGAGGAAGGCCTCCGGGCCAACAATCTCCCCCTTTTTGATGATGACAAAACTCATGGAGTTATATATGCATGGATTAAAGTTAAGCTTCAAAGAAGCTCCCCCTTAACTCATGCATAAACAAATAAACATAATGAATATACAATGAAGGCTCTTAAACATGAATGCATAGAAATGCATAAACAATAAAAAGGCTCTAGATACCAATGAAATGTTCAAAAACAAAACATGCTCTAGATACCAATTAAAATTAAACTAAATTAAACTTTATATATGCAAAAACATAAATATGCATATATAAACTAAATTAAACTCAAAATCTTTCTCCCCCTTTTTGTCAATCATCAACAAAGGGGTAAAAACCAAAACAAAACAAAATCTTCTCCCCCCTTTTTTTTAATACAAAGAACCAATCATCAATAAGGGGTAAAAGCAAAACTAAATCAATAAATTTTTCTCCCTTTTTTTGTTCGAAACAATGAATCAATAAAGGGTTAATAAAAAAACAATATTCTCCCCCTTTTTGTCTAAAACAAAAACAAAACCAAATAGGGGTGACAATCAATTAAGGTACCAATTGAAAATATGTCAAAGTAGCATCTTGATACCAATTGAAAGTAAACATAGATCAATCAATAAATGGTATATACGATATACATTCATGAAGAGGAAGATGTGAAGCTTCCCTACATAAATACATTACATGAAGGAGGGATGACAAACCCTAATTCACATAACGTACACTATGTAATGCATAAGAGGAGATGTGAAGCTCCCCCTACACACGTGTATCACATAAAGAAGAGATGTCAAGCTCCTCAGTACAAGATACACTCATCATGAATTTATATGTAGAAGAGATGTTAAGCTCTCCTTGCATATAGGCAATACAAATCAAAATTTTTGTATTTATTTTTTTAAAACAAAATTTTGAGATACCAATTTAAAATATTCAAATAAACATCTTGATATCAAAAAAAATATTTTTCTTTTTAAGTATATGATATCAAATGAAAATTTTTTATTTTCTATCATAAAGCAAGGGAGTGGAGATACAAATTCCAATTGAAATACAAAATAAAATTTCTCTCCCTTTTTGAAATACCAACTAAAACAATGCGTAGGCTTGAAATGAGATACCAATTGAAAAGCAATTGAAAACTAATCAATTGAAACAAAATTGAAGCTCAAGCTTAGCATAAACAAGATATATATATGTATGAAAAAATAGATACCAATTGAAATTGATATTCTTTGAAGTGCAAGCATACATATACAAAAAAATATATGAGTATACAAAAATGTTAAAATTGATACTAATTGAAAGAATTTCAATGATGCCAATTGAAACAATAATAATATCAAGTGTATATCTCATATAACTACCACCCAATCATGTTCAAGTTTTAAAATAATTTTCAATATAAAGCATACATGAGCATGATTTCCCATCCATTCGCCCGTGGATGGTAGGGGTTTTCAAAAAATAGATTTGAAAAATAAAGTGTGTTTGAAAACTCTACCAAAATAAAGAATATCGCAACTAGTAAAATGGAAAAACTTGTAAACTAGTACGAAATTCTTCAAGTAAGGAATAAAACAAAATTATTTTTCATAAACATGAAATTCATAAAATAGTCAACACTCATAATCAATTAAGCATAAATATGACTCATGAAAATAAACACATGAGTAAACAATAAATGTGAGTGTACAAATACAATGTGAAGATCATAATCATGAAAGATGGACAATAAGCTCAATATTCCTTAAAATATGAAAACATGAAGATCATCAAAACTTATTTAATCTTCAAGGTATATGTATGTCTTATACAAACTAAGGTATACATACATATCCAAACACAACGAGTCCACAAAGATATAAGCATGA
Source organism: Agave tequilana (assembly GCA_038442645.1). Taxonomy (NCBI): domain Eukaryota; kingdom Viridiplantae; phylum Streptophyta; class Magnoliopsida; order Asparagales; family Asparagaceae; genus Agave; species Agave tequilana. The sequence goes on from JAVJIF010004061.1 coordinate 234,670, forward strand.
AGGCACGTGACTCAAAAGGATGTATATGTATAAACAATAATTTGGATAAAATGGACATATACATGAAGTTAAATATACACATGGAAACATGAGAAACTAAATTACAAATTTCATTTCAAGGTATATATATGATTTGTCAACACAAAAAGTATACATACATATCCCTAAACACAATTGAGTCCATATGTATAGATTTGCATGAAAGGCAAATGACTCAAGAGGTATACATGTATATCTTAAAGTTTGGCAAAATAGACATATACATGAAATGAAAACTCATACAAATAAAATAAATCCAAAAATAGGAATACAAGTTTAAAATGTATGAATCATCAAACTAAACTATACAAGCACATTTAATGGGTTCAAATAAGCATTCAAGCTCAAACATATATAGATTTATTTATGGCTCACTATATGCACAAATATATGCCTAGTCTTAATGAAAACTAACATTTAAAACATATATTCAAATCATGAAGCATCAAACGGGATATGAATAAATATGAAAAACATAAACATGATTATTATTTAAATCCACATGTTATTAGAGCTATGATAAACATGATAGTTAAACAAAGGTGAGAACACTAAAATAATGGGTCTATATAAACATGGGTGTCTCAAAATGGTATACATGCATGTCAAGGATCTAATAAGCATGGCATTATCATAATAATCTACAAACAATAAAACATGCTATAAATGATAAACATGAAAAGCATGCAAATATAAACGGGAGTTAGAGATCGATACCAAAACCGATGAAGGCACCTCTCCAAGTCTCTAAAACATGGTGGTCCTCTCCACCAAACATCCCTTGAAAGTGATGCATCCAAAATAATTTCCATGAAGCTCGGAACGCATCCACTCCAAGGTACCTCACTCTCACGTCATGCGAGAGCCCACACCTACATCATAAACACGAGGGGTGATCTTGGTACCCATAACTTTTTGGTTCCATGGGGTTAGTACCTTCTCTAACCCAAACAAAATTATTTGCTAAATTAGAAACATGTATACGATCATAGCAAAATTTAGTAAGGTGGCCCTTACGTCCACAATGTGTACAAGTGTACACATGAGCATACAAGTGATGATGGTATCCGTGAGGAGCATGTGTATGCCGTGTATGGTGTGCATGCATAATAGATGGAACTTGTTTCTTTCGAAACAAGGATTCCAAACGTGTATGGCCCACAACACATTTGCTCAAAGTGGAGCCCAAATAATCAACACTCTTCTTCAAAACATTTATATCATTATCAATCAAAGAAGAACTGGAACATGCAATAGGTGAAGTGTGAGATACTACCCTAGCATGGCAAACATGTGCATCAATCTTATTTTGTAAAACTTCATTTTTCTTTAAACAAACATTTAAATCATTTGAAATAGAAATAATTTTATTTTTCAAAGCAACATTCTCTTTTAAAACAACATCAACTTTTGAAGATAAAAACTCATTTTTCTTCAACACATCATCACAATCATTTTTAGATTTCAACAATTCATTTTCTTTTAAAACAAGATTAAGTTGAGATCTAAGTGAGTCATATTCACTAGAAACCTCTTCCTTCTCGTGTAAAACAATCTCAATTTTAGATGACAAAATTTTCTTTTCTTCTTTTAAAACAAGATTCTCATTTTTCAATATTTTGTATTTAGAAATCAAATTTTCACAATTTCTAGCAAGTTCATCATTCATAGCTTGTGCCTCTAGACATTCATTGCAATATGAATTAGAACTAGCATCTAGTTGAGTGTCCGAGTGTACCTCAAGGGAGTCATTCCCTTGGACCATGAAGCAATGTTCTTCGGACTCATCTCTTCTAGATCTTCTCTTCTTTTCGATAATCTTTGGTAGCTCGAGAGAAGCCAAAATACTCCAAACTGCAAAAGCTGAATCATAGTGAGCAAACACATGTAAATAATCTTTTTGAAGTGATACTCTAAGTGCTTCTAGGGCTATTGTATTGGCCTCTATATGCTTGCTATCACTAAGGAAGGATTCCTTGGTAATGGTAAGGTGAACTTTATATCCTAGGGCTTTTAAATGACAACTCATCATAACCTTCCAAATCTCAAGTCTAGAAATGTCAAACATAGGAGGGCTATCCATGAGTGCAAACTATATGTGTGCAAACAACAAAAGTGTGCAAACAAGCAAATGCAAATGATAGATTAGCAAACAAAAGGATCTCACTCCTAGGATGTTAAGCCTAAGTATCAGGAGCGTAGGCTCTGATACCAATTGAAAAACACCTAGAGGGGGTGAATAGGTGTTAATGTTAATCTAGAAACTAAATGCGCTAAATGCGGAAGCTTAAAACAATTTTGCAACACACTTAGTAAAACACACAAGTGTAGCCGAATTCCCCGTGAAGGGCTCTGGACTAACTCCTCTTGATTCCCCTAGATATGGGTTGAGGTGCTATATGAAGCTCTTGTGGTTAAGTACAAGTGAGGCACACACAACAAACCAAGCATATAAAATGAATAGGCAATATGAATATATGGAAGGCACAACACAAGCAATGAATGATATGAAGATATGAATGATGCTTTGCACAAATATAAGAGAGAGGGTTTAGAGGCAATGGATCAAACGCAAACACAAAGATATGTTTCGAGGTTCGAGCCCCTAGCTCTACGTCCCCCCTTCACCGAGAAGGATTTCTAATCTACTGAGGAGTACCGAACTCCTCTCTCAACCTTACAATGCCACCGAGGCAATACAACCACAATCCACCTCTACCGAAGAGGGATAAGGCCCGTAGCCAACTACCAAACTCCACCTCACAATAGAGGGAGCAAACACAAACCTCAACCTCTACCAAAGAGGGAGCAACCCAACAAGAATAAGGGTTTACAATAAGTGGTCTCTTTCAACCACAAACTCTCTTTTCCACAAAACAAAGATCCTAAATAGATTAGGATAGAAGATAGCTCAAGTGTGGAAAAACAAGTGTTTTGATCAAATAAAAACTCTTGGGAAAAATACCAAATAGATGTAGAATTTTAGATCAAGAAACAATTCCCAAAAACTATTTTCTTTGAAATAAAACAAAACACTTAAAACAAATAAGATTGATCTTTTTGGCACTTAAACACTTTTGAAAACTTGTTTTTAAAATCAGAGAATAGGGAAATTTTTGCTCTTGAAAATCTTAGCCAAAACCATGAAGAGATGGGGTATTTATAGGCCCAAAAGAAAACTAGCTGTTAGGCTGATCTGGCAGCCTGACAGGCTTGCGGTCGACCGGCCGGTCGACCGCCAACGGTCAGAAATATGACCGTTGTGGCATCCGGTCGACCGCTCGGCCGACCGCCCAGATACAGAGAGCAGACTTCTCTGCTCCGGTCGACCGCTCAGTCGACCGCCCAGATACAGAGAGCAAGGCTCTCTGATCCGGTCGGCCGACCGGCCGACCGGCCCACTGTGCCAGCAGACATGCACAGGTCTGTGCACGTCGGTCGACCGCCCGGTCGACCGGCATGGCCTGTCAGCACAGTTCTGGATCAGAAACTGGGTCAGAAAAATAGTTAAATATATTTCTAAAAATTCTTTTATCCCCAAAAATAGTTTTACCATTTTGCATTGATATATAAATATGTGATAAAATGTTTAGCTCAAATATCAAGCATATGAAACTATTTTTGTGTTTTAACATTTTTACCAAAAACCAAAACTTGTATTTTATCAAACTTGACTTTTTCAACACATGAATAGGAAAGTCAAAATAAGTTTGTATAAGAAGTTTAAGCATGCATGTATAACTAGAATACATCTATTATACATATAAACCATTTAAACTTGTTTTGATTAATCTATTCATGAAAACAAATATCGGTTAAACTAAAAAACCGAAAACCATAAAACGTGTGTGTAGTGCACTTGAGCATATCAACTATACTAAGCTTTATACATGGATCTAAAACACACTAAACTAAAACTAAGATACCTAAGTCTTCTTGACGATCTTCATCTTCAAGTCGACTCAATCCCAAACGTGATCCACGAGCTAGGCTATGTATGATCTTGATGCTCGGGCCCTGGAATCACCATGTGAAAGCTTCTAAACTCCTCTTTTTGAAGCAATCACCAACTAATATCTTGTTAAATGATCTGTAACTAAAATCACAAGATTATTAGTAAACATAACTACATGAGTTAATCATCATCAAAACTAGAGAGGAAGGCCTCCGGGCCAACAGAAACAACACACAAAACTTGTTAAAAATAAATACACCGTTCCCTCCCCGCAACGGTGCCAAAAATTGATTGCTAAATTGAAAGAACAATCAAAGAGTTAAGAATTTACCGTGTAGCTAGTGGCTAACGGGTCGTGTCCACGAGGAGAAATGCGATGGAAGCTTTTCGGTGATTCGTTTAAAAATAAAGAATTGTGTTCGTTTTTTTAGTTGAAAAGAGAATAGAAAGAAGGAGATGATTAAAAGAGAAATTGCAACTTTTAGAGAAGGCTTTGGAGATGGTGATTTAAAAAGCTTGAAGATTGTTTTGTTGATTATAATAAGGAAGAAAATCTGAGCTCACTATCTCACTGCTCAAAAGCTTATTCTTCTATTGAAATCCTATGTGCCTCAATTGGATCATAAGCAAAACTTAAAGTTGATTTTTAGAAAGTTTAAAGTAAAGCACATAAGATGGTTGGAAGAGTTCACTTTTTTCTTTGAAAAATCATTTAGAATCGAATGTTAAATCATCAAGCGCGAAGAAGCAAGATGAAGTAAAAACAGTTCAAGAAACGTTCATGAAAGAAGTAAGAGTTTAACAATCCAAACCCATCCTCATGTGCCTTCAAGAACACTTTTAAGAAGAAAGGCTTTAAGTAAGGCATGCAAATGATTCATTGGGTATTTTTCTTTAAAACCAGAAGAGAAGAAGAACTAGAGAGAGTTACAATAGTGAGCCCAGAAAACTGTTTTAGTTACTCATGAAAAACAAAGAAGAAAGCAAATAAATAATGCAAGACATACCGTAATACGAATGGAAGAAAAAGCAGCTCGATTCTTGTATTGATGTCACTTTAATCTTCAAGTACAAGCACTCAATTCCTCTCTCTCACAAGTATGTGTACTGAACTACAAATTGAAAAATAAGAATCCAACTTTTGCACTATCTAACAAAGAGCCTAAATCCTTAGAAAATAAACACAAATTCTAATCCTAGTCTTCGCTCCATTTTGCTCTGCTGAAACTGATATTTATAGGGAAAAACCAAAAGGGGGAATCTCAGGAAGATTGGGAGAGCAAATGCTCCCCCAACTGATGTAATAAGGCCGCGGAAACGCGGCCCCCAGGTGGCCACACCCAGTTGGCTGGCTCCCCTGGTTTGGTGAATTTTCCGTATCTTCTTCTGGTTTTCTTGTTTCTGCTCCAAAAGTTGACGAAACAGCCTTTGATTGTTTGGCTTCAACTGCTTGATTCAGGGAGGATTCTTCTCAACCTCTTGATATGCCAAGATTTTGCCCTGATTCCTTAATTTCGTAAATCAGAATTTGGTGGGCTTTTGGGCTTGTTTCTCTTTTCTTTCTTTTAGCACTTGGGCCTACATTTAACAAAGAAAAAGAAGACTTATTAATAGGATTTATTAGCTAAAAATTATGGTATGGTGACAATGTAAATGCAATATATGTGACTAATCATTCAGCTGTAGGGAGTCTAATGTATGCTCAGGTTGCACACGTTCTGACATATCATTCATTGTTGGAATGCTAGATAGATATTTAAGTAACCCTGGGATGGATCATTGGAGAGTAGCTAAAATGGTCTTCAGATATTTACAGGGAACTAAGGATTACATGCTCACATACAAGAGGTCAGATCAGATAGAGATCATTGGGTATTCAGATTCTGACTTTGCTAGATGCCAAGATGGTAGGAGATCCACATTAGGCTACATTTACCTATTAGCTAAAGAAGTTATTTCCTGGAAGAGTGCTCAGCAAACACTCATAACTTCCTCTACCATGGCAACAGAATTTATAGTAGCATGTTATGAGGCATCCAACCATGGATTATGGCTGCGAACTTTTGTCACTAAGCTGTGTATTTTAAGCAGTATTAAAAAACCAATAAAATTATATTGTGACAATAAATCAACAGTTCTTTATTCCAATAATAGGAGCTCTCTAGGTCAAGACACATTGACATAAAGTTTCTGCTTGTGAAGAAAAGGGTACAGAGTGGACAGATTTTCATAGAGCACATTAGGAGAAACTTCATGATTGTGGATCTGCTTACTAAAAGATTAACACCTAAGGTCTTTCATAAATACACTGCTTCTATGGGTGTTATATCATTTAAGGATATCATGGTTTAGTGGGAGTTTGTATATATGTTTCATTGCTCTATTTTGTATTTTGGACACATTTGGACATTTCTTTTAGTTTATTCACTCTATTTTATTGTATTAATGTTTAAACTCAATAAAGTTCAAGGGAGGACCAGTTGAAAATAGGCATGTTTAGATCACATTACATGTAATTTTCATGCTACACATCCATGATTGATCTGTGTCGTTTGGTTGTATTGGTATATGTGATTATTGGTGGGTTTAGTTACGCTAAATTGGAATGAAAAAATTCTTTTAGTCCTATATCGGTATAGTCAATGGACGAGATTGTTAAGAATACATGATCCTATAATAGCAATATTTTGAGCTCATAAGAAGTACACATTTATAAGTTAGCATATATGGCCCAAGTGGGAGATTGTTAGAAATAATTCAACATGTGTGGGCTCACATATGTGAATTTAATGTGTATGGCTATCTTAAAGTATAGTCTAAATTAATTGTGATCTAATAAAGTTAATAATTAGACTAATATGTGTTAAATTGTCATGGATTTAATGTGTAGAGATAATTATGTAATTTCTAATTTGATAAAGGGCCAAATTGAAAAAGGAATAGCTGATAGAATCAGTTATTATTTAAAGGATCTTAGTCCCCTAAAGAACGTATCTTCTTCTTCTCTTTGATATCCCTTCAAGCAGAGAGAAAAATCAAAGGAACAGAGATCTTTTGGAAGGCCTTCTCCATCCCAACAAGTCAAGAAATTAAATCAAGAATTAATGTAAGCTTTTGCTTTTATTATTTTAATTTTTTTCTCATATCTTTGAATCTTCATGGAGACTAGATTTATATTTAGGGTTTGATTTATTCTAAAAATAAAGTTATGATTTTGATCTTATTTATTCTAAGGATGATTATTGTAGATCGAATCCTTTTATTTAATTCAAGTTCCATCAACCACTCCTCTGCCTACACATGAATACTATCTCGCAGTAGGCTACTATCCCTTATTATTTGTCCATATGGAAGAAGGTCACATTACGCATCCTAAGATAGTTCACACAACTACTGTTAGATCCATTGAGAATACAGTGCGTGTGCGTGCCTATATAAATCCCTAATAGCGAATAGTTCACGGGGGATTGGCCTTGGTCGCTGACGTATAGCATGTGAAAATATACCACTAACATTATGACGACCATTGATGCAATATTACAACACAACTGCACAATTTGTTGTTCATCACCATCCATCTAAAACTTACATCCTCACACCAAATTAGTTTAAGTACAAGGATTTAAACAAGTTTACAAAATATACAATTGCATACTATAAGGGAATATCACGTGTACACTACACATAACTTGCTCTAAGCCCTATAGATCATACCTTAAAGACAGTCAACTGCAAAAGTATAGAGTTAGAGACACTTCAGAAGCTAAACATCTAATATATACATCAATTTCTTAATTTATAATAATTCATGTATTACAATCGAATACTTAGATATATAACAATATCCATCAATGAAGGAAATCTACAACAATATAAATTTATTCAAATTTCATAAATAAGGAAGTAATAAAGAAATCATCAAGTACCTAACCTTTGGGAAGAAAAAAAAAGAAGGAGAAGAGAAAGAGATAGATCAGCACCAACACCATCGGACCAACACCAGCAACAACAACACTAGCAACAACACCAACCCCAACACCAATACCAGCACCAACAACACCAGCACTCCAGGACCAACAACACAAGCACAAACACCAATACGAGCACCAATACCAGCACTAACAACACCATCATCAACATTAGCACCAATAAAACCAGCACCAGCACGGATACCAGCATCAACACTAGCATCCACGACCACAGAGATCAACAATTTGTTTGATAAAATCCACAGCCACAAATAGATCAAGACTCATAGCCTCAGATAGATCAAAAACATACCCACAGTTAAATCAAGACCCACAGCTTTAGATAAATCGAGACCACGACCTAAGCTAGATCAAGACCTATGACCTCAGATAGATCAAAACCCACAACCACGAAGGGACCAAAACCAAGTGAAGATCGAGTAGATCAAAACCCACAGCCACAGATAGATCAAGACCCACAACCTCGATGTTTAAAATCCACAGACACAGAGGGATCAAAATTGACAGCAACAATGATGAAGACCAAGTAGATCAAAACCTACAGCCAATGAGATAAAGACTGAGATAGATCAAAATTCACATGCTCAGTTGAACGTTATTGCCTTTTCCCACAAAAGCCCTATCATCTACCGTTCAATCAGAAGAATTGGAGTAAGATTATGTTAGCAAATCAAGGCAGATAGCGACGAGAGAGTAAAACTTTAGTGAAGAGAGAGAGATAAGAGGGGAGAAAGAGCAGAGCGGTAAAGGAGAAGAGAGAGAGAAAGGACTCGAGAGTACCCTAAGGAATTTGGGGAGACAGAAAGTTTTTTATTTTTAACCAGGCTGTCAAAAAATTGACCGCTCAAAAACTCAAGAGAAAAAAAAAAAAAAAAAAACCATCTTTCTAACCATTTTATGAGAAACAAACAGAAAGGAGGGAGGAAGAGAAAAACTAGTATTTAATTTAGTGAGTTATTTCTTAAAGGCGAATCGGTATAACTTTTAACATCTCCAATTTAAAGGGTAGTATTTTTGTTGGGCCCCCCCCCCCCCAAACCACCGAATGGCGATCTCTCTGTCGTCGGTGAAGCCCGCCGGCGGCGTCACCGTCTCCGCCCTCCTCCTCCTCTTTTTCTCCTCCGCCGCCCTCTTCCTCTTCTTCCTCCTCCACTCTCTCTCCCCGCCCGCGCCGTCAACCTCCCTTTCGTGCCCAACTCCCTCCTCATCGGCCCAAATCTCGGCCGCCCTATCTTCCAGCGGTCTCCAGATCTCGACGACCCAAGAGGACATTCAGTGGCTGAAGTCCCAAATCCAACTCAATTCGCTTCCCGACCCGCCGACCACACGCGAGGCCTGGTACCAGCTCCGGAAGGGGATCAACCCAAGGACTCGCGAGCAGCAGCTCCAAGATTTGAGAAGGTAAGCTCACCGCTTGGTTACCGCATTCACTTTCTCTGTTTTTGTTTGAGTAAATTTGGGGGCTGGTGTGGGATTTGAGATGATATGTGCTTATGTTTGTTAAAGAAGATTTGGAAGCCCATATGTGAAGTTAGGGGTTTGACCTTTTTTGAAGTGTTGCCATGGGATTTAGGGTTGCATGTAGTGGTCTCTACGTGAAAATATTGAATCTTTATACCTATTTTCTAATTTAGGGCAATAACTCCTCTCTCACTAACATCATTCTTCTCTCTTTTTCAGTTAAGAGTTTTGGATACTGTGAAGAATTTGTTAAGATTGAAAAGGGGTATGGAATTTAAGATGCAATATGATTGTTAAACCCAAAAGTTCGTCATTGGTTTTTTTTTGCCTGAAAGTATTGAGTTTTGATACCCATTTGTGGATTTCGGGTTTAATTTACAGCAATCATTATTGTTGTGAAAAATTGCCTTAAGTTATCTGAAGAGGTTTATTTTGAAACCGGTTTCCTACATCAGGGGTTTGATCTTTCTTTAAATAACAGAAATAACAAAAAGCATACAGTCATTGTGAATATCTCATCAAATTTGGAGAGAATTCTGTAATTTAAGATGACGTGTATGTCTTAGTGGAAAAAGGATTGAATCTTTTGAATGTTTTCTGTTAGTATTTGAAGAAGCAAAAGGAAGTGGCTAGTGCGAGGGCTTTATTAAATTTGGAGAAGGTCGACGGAATTTGGGATGATTATATGTCTAACTTCCCAAAGTTATTTTAATTTTTGAACCATTTTCTAAAACACCCAACTCCTATATTGATATTCTCACAGACTATGTTCAATTACTAGATATCTTATTGAAATCTACTTGAAATACAGACCAGAAGAGACCCATTCCCAATTTATTCTTAATTGCATAGGTATTTTCTGTAGGAGATTGCATATAAAGTATTTTTCAATCTGCTTATGAGTAAAGTGATACGGACACATAATCCTTCTTCCTACAATCAACTAACACAAAGTAAAATGGGATTTTTACTGATGCTTTTCCTTATGATTTACTGAGATGGAATATAGGATTTGAGTTTGTTCATTGATGATGAATGGTACTGGATACAAATTTTCATCTCAGATGTCTTGACATTATGAACCCACTGATAGATTCATGAAGGTGGAAGAATAGGAGTTTCAGTCGAATAGGAGTTTTAGTCTATGTACTTGACTCATAAAGTGACATTGGATCCAAAAACTTACTTTTAGTAACATAAGTCCAAAGGTCTGATTTCTGAAGAACATTATGAACCCACCGATTCAAGAAAATAGAAGTAAATTTGTTTGCTAAGAACAACTTTTTTTGTCTTGAGAAATACATCCTTCATGGTTATTAGCTAAACCTCCTCTTGTTTGTTTCAGCTACAAAGGGATCTCACACTACGAGACTGATGCAGAGACCCATATGGCACTTCCTTGCCCTGGAGAGCTGCTAGTTGAAGAGCATCACAGCAACTATGGTGAGCCATGGGCAGGTGGCAGAGATGTGTTTGAATTTCTGGTATCCGCTGTCAATTTGTCCCCTTCAGACCAGGTTCTTGAAATTGGATGTGGAACCCTTCGTGTTGGTCTCCACTTCATTCGGTACCTCGACCCTTCTCGCTTTCACTGCCTTGAACGGGATGATATTTCTTTGATGGCTGCTCTTCATTATGAACTCCCCTCGCAAGGTCTTCTGCACAAACGACCTGTAATTCTAAAAGGGGATGATATGGATTTTAGCAGGTTTGGGGATGGAATTATGTACGATTTGATATATGCAAGTGCAGTTTTCCTTCATATTCCTGATGAGTTAGTTTGGAAGGGGTTAGAAAGATTAGTGCAGAGGTTGAACCCAGAGAAGGGAAGGATCTATGCATCACATAATATGAAGTTCTGTACGAGATTAAGGGAAGAGTGCCCTAAGAGGCTTGCGAAGATTGGATTGGAGTTTGTCGGGAACCGGACACACGATAGCTTGTTGTTTAATCATTATGAAATTTGGTATGAGTTCAGAAGAATTAAATCATGAGATGTACCCTGGAGGCAGTAATTCAATCTTGAAGTATAGTCCAAGTTCAAGACATTTTTGCTACGGAAAGGGAGATGGATGCTACCTTTGACTGGGTGTTTGGCTTCATGGTTCTGTGGCGGGTATTGTATTCGGAAAGCAGGCATTTTCCCCCCTGGTTCTCGGATGCAGAGTTTGCACTGTCTTTCAGAAACTGAGAACCTGGTGATTCATAACTAAACACACACTTTGAGGGGTTGCAGCTTTCTTTTCACATATTGTGTCATCTACTTGGCTACGTCGGAACATGTGAGGAATTAACTTGACTTGCAAATAGGAGTAAGTGTTGTATTATTAACTTCTATTAAACCTAATTTATGCAATTCATTATGCTATGCAATTTCACTGGCATAGTTATGACAAGCATTGCCATCTTTGTGCTTGTAAGTAGATTGGAACAGTTGGTAGAATTCTTTGTGTAGGCTTGCATCAAAATATATTATACTCTGCATGGACATAATCCCCGTTTATCAAGTGGTGTTGAGAAAATCATATGTTGTATGCCACAAAGATTCCTGATATAAGTTGCACAGGCTAACATACGTAATTGGCACTCTGTTGAAAACAATTTTGATGCGAAATTAAAAATCTAAACCAAATAATTTATTTAATAAAATGAATTTCAGAACCAACTGAAGGAAGGTTACATCATAGATCTAAAATTTTCTTTTCCAGTCATAACCCAGAAAAATGATTAGCCTTGGAGAGATGAATAAGAGATGAATGATGATTTGTGAAACTTTGGGAAAGAAAGGTGGATTAGATGGAGATGGATCAGGATACAAGCTGTGGAGGAAACAAATTTGAAGGAATAAGGTGATGCGTGAGACCCACACACTAAAGATGTGCGCGTGTGTGCCTGCACCCATTCTTGCTTGCTTTGCAGATCTCTGGAAAATTCATTGATTTCATCTCTCTGGTGCTTTATATGGACATTTTAGGATAAACTAACGAAGAACTTATCGAAATCTAGTTAGAATCTCTAGATTTTAAGAGCCAATCCTATCCTGTAATACTGAAAGATGTTGCATCCTCCTTTTTCCTTTTTGTCCCCCATTTTTGTCTGTACAAATAACTCATGAATTCTCCATACGGTTCTATTTCTAAGACAGTTTAATTTTTCTTTCTTGCACACGAGATGTTGTATGTCTGCCAGAATTAGAACAGATTTCAATTAGTCTTCATTTATCTTTTCCCGAATGTTAATTAAAGTTTAATTCTTTAACTTATTTCCTAATTTAAATTATCTGGAGTTCTTATCTCAACTCACGTTTAAAATCCTAAATCCATCATCTAAATTCCTGTCAAATCTAATTGAATTAACAAAATTCTAGATCGTTGGGGCTCCCTAAATGTGATCAAATCAATCAAAAATTAGTTTAGACATCCTCCAAACTTAAGTTTTCATTTAAAATTTGCAGATATTAATAAAAGCGAAAAAAAACTTGAAAACTGATTAAGAAAAGAAAATTAAAATAATGAATAACTAAAAGCTGCATTTTTTTAATTTAGAGTAGTTTTGAATTTCACTGGTGTTCGCTTTTTTCTTTTTGGGAGATTTATATTATGAAAGTCTTTTGACTCTTAGAAATATTATTACCCTCTGTATATACACAGTTTACATATTCTTTTATATGCATAGCTTTCATATAACAATGACAGGGCCATAACTCATTGTAATGGAATTAATCGCTTATATATGTTTGTCTGTCTAATGGAGATTCATTGCATTCCAGTTACATAGTACTAAAATTTTCATAGTATAGAGCCTAGTTTCTCGGGGAGTTTTGGATGCACGTTCAGTTATTTTCTTTTTTTATCAAAACCGACCCCCATATTGCTTTTTACCTATGAAGCTTATGATCTATGGAAGCTTATGATCCATGGAATATCCCTCGTTTCTTAGCTTTGTACTATTCTTCAATCTATATCTATATCCATATTTATTATATTTCCATTTCTTAGCTTTGTGCTATTTTTCGAACTATAGCTATGAAGCATATGTTCTCATTTCTTTGTCATTTACCTTATCGGAAATTTTGTGCATCAATGCGCACTTGATGAGCTAGATGCAGTCATTAGGTCCTTGGATTGCTAACTACTATGTAGTGTTAAAGCACAGACTTACCCCCCTGCTCATGGTAGTCAGCTGTAACACTTAAATATCAGCTCAGATATGATTGATAATCCATAGGATAGGTTGTGGTTCACTCATTCAAGACTGTCGTGTTTTTAAGGATCAAAACATTGGTCTGAGCCTAAGGCTATGTTTCCACCAACTCTAAGTTGGTGTTAAGAGTTAAGAGGTTAGGAGGAAAAAGTAGGGACTAAAGTGCTTAATTTTTTAAAAAAAATGCCAATTATGCCCTTGACAAGCCATGCCAATTTGATTGTTTCTAAGAGATTTATTTGGTGGTGTTATTGGTTCATCCGCTAAGTTCCATTGCTTTCTGTTTTCTATTACTACTGTGCCCCAATAAGTCTAATGCATTTTGTTGGCTATCATTCCCAAGTTGGAGATGATATTTGCATCTGTTCCTTTTAATACAGGACCAAGTTCCATCTGGCAGGAATTAGCCACAGTTAAAGCAATTGTGGACATAAAAGCCAGTTCAGTTGTTCTATGTTGGATGATAAGAAGGCTTGAAAGATGAAACAAGGTTGAGCGTTTGGTTTTACTCCTGTCATTTTAGAATTTTGGTTTTTATTTTGTCAAATGATGATCAAACAAGTAATTGTTGCTCAGAAGTTGTATCCTGTGTGGCATGTGGAATAGACCTGTCCCGTGCCATGCTGGTATAAGAGCCCCAAGTCTTTAGCATCTTAAATTAAAATTCATAATCTAGGTTGTGCATCCAAGTGATCTATGCTAAAACCTTCCACCAATGGTCCAAACATATTGTGTAATTCAGACTTAAATCTTGTGCAACATGACTCGAGATTTTCAAGGAAGCCTTGTGATTCTTAAGTGGTAGGGACCGCGAAATGACTAGGTAGCATATCGGAACATAGGTGGTCATTCAGTGACATAGCTGGGTTCAAGGAATGGAGGTAGGAAGCGGAATGACAAGCCAAGGGGAAGAAGAGGAGGTTAGGGGTAGTAAGGAAAGTTGGAACAGGAATAGAGAAGGGAAAAGATAGGGAATGACTGGGGAGACGAGGAAGAATATGAGGGTGGCTCTGAGAACCAGGGAAGTGGAGGAAGATAGAAAATGAGAGGAGCTCACAAGCAGAGATAGCAATGCAGCTTGTCTTGTTGTACCCTTAATGCATTAAGGGGTCTGGCAGAGACAGAGATGTCTTTAGAGTACTTCTACGAAGTTTTAACGAAAACATCCTTCCTTGCCTTTAACTGAACTACATCTCATTCTTGAAGCTTACTCTAAACTTACTCTGGCCTTTTAGGTGTTGAAATGAACAGCCTTTCCTGCATGGGAGGTCGAGTGAAAGGAAATAATGAACATCATTGCTTTCTAGTGATGAACAAACAATTGTTGTCAAGAGAAAATTACAAGTACATGGATCACAAAAGGGAAAGTAGGCTAGAGAAGAAAATAAAGAATAGAAAACAGACTACTGATCGATATCCAGATATATGCTTCTTTCTCAACTCAAAAACAAATTCAGGTAAAATCGCAACTCATAAGATGTAAAGTGACCATCAGAGCACTTTTGACCTATAATACAACAGGGAAAGATAGAAGAGAACCAATGAAAGCTTCCATCCGGCCCTTTTTAGAGATACCGAGGAGAAACTGCTGGCTGCTGTTGGGAAAGCCCCAGATTTAGGCAGGCACAATTGGCAGGATTCTGTCTGTTTGCTGGGAGAGCCTGTGTTCTTGTTCACTGCTTCTAAAAGCCCCATGGCCACAACTGCTCCTTGATGTTAACTGGGCTTTTTTCTACGTTGAATAGCTGTTAATAGTGGCTCCGGATATCAGTACTTAATGGTGAATCTTCTTATTTTTCGCTTTTGTTCTGATGTTATGTATATGACATTGGTTTCAAATTTTTCTGGATACTACTGCCAGAGGTTGCACCTCTCTGCTTGATCGCCAGAATACCCACTGGTACCAGGGGCTATTATAGCTTATGAAGTATGACATATATTACCAGTTCTATGGTGATATCTGTTCGGTTCTTCATTGTTTCTATCCGACCTTGGTGCAGTTTGTGTTATATATAGCTCCTATGCTGATATTTCGTTCTGAACTGTTTGTTTCCAGTAAGAGCAGCTAAAGTTCTTGGTGATCTCCGTGTTTGGCCTGTTGGCTAAAGACGATGTTTTGAACTATTTCCGAAGTTCCCATTTTGATTGCTAAGTATCGAGACATAGGAGACTCATTTGATACAACACTGTGAATAGTTACTGTGTCAAGAATTTTGCTGTAATAGCAACTGAAATGATCTCTGTGAAAAAAATTACTATCCTCTTAGCTTCAGGTTGAAGAATGTAAAGCTTAGCTTGAAAACCTTGGTTCTGTGTGATCATCTCTTCTGTTTCTATCAGTTCCCTTTGTCCTCGAGTTATGTTGCTCTAAAGTTTGGTGGTTTGAACCGCGGTATTGGATAGTTTTGAGGTTACTCCAACCTTAGTATGATGGTAACTCTTGAATGCTAGGCTATTAGGCGGGAGTTAGCGAGAGTTAGATGCTAATTCTCGCTTTCTTTTAATTACCAGATCATCATTAAGATGAGGTCTGCTGTAAAGCAAGGTTTCACAGAAGATTTGACAAAATTTTACCACTAGTTATCATTCTACTACTCGAGATAGGTGTTAATTTCGTTGTCAAGAAAATTATAGATAAAATAAGGGCTTGCCATGATTGTAAATAGCTAGTTTGCATCCACCAATTTCCCCTAGATTTAGAAACTTGTAAAAGAAGGGGAAAAAATGATAAATTTTCATTTGATTTAGCTTCTTTCTAGAGATCCTAAACTATTAAAATGTCATCTAGTCAAAAGGGGTTATCCAAAAATTAGGAGCATGGGGTGTTTGGGGTTTTTTTTAAATTTTTTTTAATTTTTTATTTTGGGTTTTTGTGGGTGGTTTTCCTTCTATATTTCCTTTATGTGCTGTTGTTGATCTCTCCACACCAATTGACTTTCATCTTAAATTGCTGATGATTGAACCACTGATGCATTCCTTTGATGAAAAAGATGAGGGAAAATTTCCAATTAAAAAAAGAAAAAAATAATAATTTATGATGGAGAAATCCACAAAACAGAAACTTTGTTGCAGTCCAACAATGATAGAACCTGTCACATGGGATGGAAATGGGCTGTCTCTTTATCTTACTCCCCTCATTTCTCATTACTTTATTCATTTTTTGAGCAAGAGTTAGCTGGAGCTATAGGCTAACTCCTGCTAGAGTTGGAGATAGTGTGTTGAAATCAAACATTTATGCTCCTTTTTTTTCAAACATGAGATTGTTTCTTCGTACCCACACAAGAGAGTACAGTCACATATACACTTCACGCACGAAGAAAAACACCAAGCTAACTCTGTTTCATAATGTCATATCCTTTTGAATCTGTCAGATTGTTAACAACCAAACCCTGCAGCTTCAAAACACACTGCTGCCAAGTTCTCGACAAATTCTTTCATTATGTGAGACCAGACATCCTCCTCCTCCTGTGCTGGTGGAGTGTAACTCTCAAGTTGGGATGAGATGTAGACACCTTCCTCTTCCGAGACAGCGAAGTAGGACTGTTAGACTCACACATCACAAGCTTGCTCTTCAACCTGACAGGGTTTGGTTTCATTGAACGTTCAGAGTAGCTGAGAGACTGCGAACCGAGTAGGTCTTCTGGGCTTCTAGTTCCTCCAATCCTCAGTGTTCGCGTTCTCCCATTCACTTGTTGTTCATTCACAGTTGGTCTCTCACGGCTGGATACTGTCGAAGTCATGAAGCGAGGAACGGATACATTACGTGCTTTGCTGGGTACTCTCTCAGCGGTTCGCGGAGTTTCTGCTACTTCTCCATGAGCTATGATCAGGGGCTTCTCGGCGATCCCTTCTGCTGCTTGTGTTCCTGAATCAGCTGTTCAATTCTCTCTATTTGGTTCCTCACTTTCTGCAACTCAATTTCAGTCTCCTTTATCTGTTGATCGAGCTCGGCAATTCTGGTTCTTCAATTCCTGCAGGAACGCAGAAATGATCAAATTCACCATAAGCTTCATAGAGAGGCTCTAGAAAAGAAATGGAGAGGGTGATTAAACCTCTGAAAGCTCTCTGTTGGTCTCTATTCCCCTCACTCTTTTCGCGAAACTGAGAGAACATATCGTCTCTCCGACATCATCTTCACAATCATCAAAACTTTTGAACCGTCACCTGTACAAATTTAATGGAAATCATAAGTTATGTAGGAAATCAAGCATAAAAAGATTGCTTCAGGTTTCAGTTTTTGCTACCTAGAGAGTCACTGAGAATCTGAGAAAGCTTGCTATTACTATAAGGAAGATGATTCCTCTTCTTCTTCAGCGAAGAAATCACGTCGCCAAGGGCCGACAGTGACAGGTTGATCGCCTTCCCCTCGTCCAGTGTCTGCCCAGTAGCTCCGATCTTGAGAAGGCGCTCGCTTCCCCCAAGATCCACCATCCACAGCTTGCAAACTGCTTCATCGCCTCCCATTCGTCGCATGGTAATTCTAGTTAAGCTGAACATGAGAAACTATGAAAGAAATAATAAAATTACTGATCAAAACTATTTTTTCTTTCTTTTTCGCAAGAGCAGAATGCAGGTCTGAAACAGCAGAAAGCCTCACCAGTGTGATCTGCTGGAGGCATCATTGACATTGGTCCAGGAAGTAGCACAAGCTCGCTTCCCCTTCACGTACCATCGATAGGCTTGCCTGAAATCGGGCACGGCTACATCTGTGAGACTCTCGATTTCAACAGATCCATTGCAGCCAGATAGGATACTGAGTCCACTGCAGACAACTCAGACAAAGTTAGCAACAAAAAAATTCACAATTCAATCCAATTGTTATCAGATTGAAGCATATGTACCATTTATGAGTTGGCTGAAATGCTCTTGAAGAAGAATGCTTGTGTGAAACAAGGAGGTCCCTGTTGCTTCCCATGTAGATCTCCAGCATACTCATTGGGAATGTGAAGGATGCTGCTTTGTCTTGAGAAGCCTGATGAAATATCTCTTCCAGGGATCTCGGAACGATTCTAGGCTGATCATTTCTTCCTTCCTACAGAATTAATGAGAGAAAATTTCATCAGTTTCATTTCAGAAACGAAGATTGATCGTGTTTCAGTAACACTGACCATTGTGAATGTCTTGCCAGTTCCAGTCTGACCATACGCAAACATGCACACATTGTGCCCATCGAGCGCAGATCTGAGTATCGGCTCTACTTTTGAAAAACATCCCCTTGTGTTGCTGCCTGAGAGAACACTCTATCAGCGCCGAACTCTTTCTTCACTCCTTCTGCCGGCTTGACTGTGATCTTCTGTTCTGCAACGGAAACGGGTGATTGTGCATTTCCTCTATCATTGAGGATATTGAACTCTACTTCCTGCAAAAATCAGGACCAGTTTCAGGTTTCAAAAATACTATTCCATTACTGCCAGATTCAGATTACAAGATCTGTTTGTCTGTCACCTTTGATATCTAGAATCTTGCTGAGTGCTTTTCTCCTCCTCCCATCCAACCCCTCTGCTTCGATCTCAACGACGATATTTCAGCTGCAAAGTTCATTCAATCTATGAATCATTATCATTTACATAGAGAGAAAAAAGAGAGAAATTCAGTAAAAATCCTTGCCTTGGATACTTGATACTGTGAGGTCCAATCCTTGCTTGTCATGCTCAGGGATGATGCCAACATCAGTGTAAACAACCTGAGGACACTCGAGGCTGAAATTATCTTCAGCTGGTAGCATGATCACTGTTGAAGGCTCCTCCTCCTTCAAGAAACAAATCTGAAACCTTTCTGAAATTAACACAGAAGCTCTCTCTTCACTCCGCCACCAATCAAATACCTTGCTGAAAGATGAAGCAAAAGCTGAGAGCTCAGTGGATGTGGTGTTAAGTGCACAAAAGGAAGAAAGAGAGGAGGAGTGAATAAAAATGAATGGAGATCACAACAGTTGTGAGCTTAGAAGGAAGAAGATTCCATGCCTGAAAACAAGGGGATCCCAGATGAGAGATGATTAGTAACTGAAAACAGATTCCCAGAACCAAACAAGAACAACAAAGCTCAATGTGAGAACATATGATGAGGATGGATGAGAGAGAGAAGAGAGAGAGCCAAACTGTTGTCACAGAAAGCAAGTGGGTCTCTTTTCTTTTCTTTATAATCATGAAATACAATTTGTGTCTTCTACGTTTTTTATTAGTAGTATAACGTAGAAGGAGCTCAAACTTAAGTTTGGTTGACAATACAAAAAGGGCAATAAATGCAGGGGTATAAATGCAAAAGAAAATGAAATAACCTTTTTCTGAACTTTTTACTCCCCCAGCCTTTTGATTTCATAGGGGTTTGTTGGGTCGCAGAGAAGGCTTCGACCGTAGAACTGCGTTGGTGTAGCCTTGGCGTCAACGGTAACCTTGCAATGATGACAACAGAGCGCGCCAAAAATTGTACAGAACACCCTGAAAGCTAAAATTCGAAACTTGACACCCTTTTGAGGGGGCTAAATGTAAATCTGAGGGACGTCGTTAGAAATTCCAAAAAAAAAAGAGTAATTATTTTTTCTAATCACCGAACGCTAATTCTTCATTAGTGTAATCTCTCCACTAATCTACTTTTCCACTAGTTTGGATCAGGGATTAAAGTAAATTTGGTGAATTTTCTGATGTTAATTGCTCTGTCCTTGAGATCTCAACTAGAGGCGTTTGTTTAACATTTTAGGATTAGATTACTTGTAAGTCTGGGTAGGGTTAGATGATAACACCACGTTTTCCTAACTCAAAGCTAGGGTAGTCAGGCTGTGAGATACCCCACAGGTTATGCCTCAGAATTTTCTCATGATAGTCGAGGGGGTATGAGATTAATCTGCAGGTGATTGCAAGCCCTCTGGGATCCTCTTGCATTAAAAAAAAACTCAAAGCTTGGGTGGTACCCACCAATCATACTCTTGTGATACTCTTTAACCGTGACTTCTGGAAATGCAATTTTTTCTGATTTACTGATGAGTCAAGTCTACGTGACACTACCGGCCTACGATTAAATAACAAAAGAGATTTATTTGCTGATAACATTCGCTGGCTCACAGTGTCTGGCCCTTGCGATCTATATGCTCCTTTAGATTGTGTTTCAAAGAGTCCTTCATCTTTACTCTTTTAATGCAAGCCTTTTGCTCTACAATTGGCCTAACATTCTTACATTTCACAAATGCACTTTAATTGAATCTCAATCGCTAAGTAGTTATTATTATTTGTTAAAAAAGAAAGATTTTTATAATACTTAGAAAAATTTAAAGAAATGATACGAGAAAATCAAGAGAAATTATTCTCAAGCTTATGTGCTTTTCATTCATCAAATATAAGCATAGATTATAAAGAGAAATGGAGATGTCACCCACTAATTCACACATTTACAAGAAAGAAGCTGAAGAGGTCACTTACTAACTCATGCATTCATAACAAAGAAGAAGGCGAGAGGTGTGATGTTTTAGGATTTTGTCTTGTTTTCAAAAGGAGATAATGGTCCAAGAAGATCCAAATAAGTTGGAAAAGAAGATGATTGCTTGGAGAGAAGAAAAAAAGCTGATCAAGAATGGTTAGTCGACTTGTAGTCGACTAACAAGACAACTAGTCGAGTAATCAGAAGTACTAGTCGACTAGGACCGATACAGAGATAGATACAAAAAGGAGACAAAATACAATAGTCGACTATAAGTTTTATTAGTTGACTAATGGAAGGATTAGTCGTTAATCGACTAGGTCTAAGTATTAGTCGACTAATCAGAGCGGTTTTGCGTGAGCAGTTTTCTTTTCAGGCCCCGTGAGTTTCCTCTTCTGGTGGAGTTCGAATAGGATGCAGATTTTATAAAAGAAGATTTGTATCTAAAGA